>JAGFZM010000209.1:836176-865444 GCA_017657215.1 Limnothrissa miodon
CACACACACACACACACACACACACACACACACATTCAAAATCAATAGAAAGAAAAGACATTGAGAAGACCAAAGGGAAGTTAAGACCAATGACAGACAACACCCCCAAATTTTTTATTATGTAACAAAACTTGCCACAATGGTTCTATATATATACACTGCACTAAAGTCAAATACTAATTTAAGAATACTGAGCAGAATTTTGAGATGCCAATCTGGCCATACAGGATAATGTCATTCCTGTTGATTGACTGAATAAATACAGTGAAGTCAATGAGAAAACAAAAAGCATAGCAGCATATCTAGGCTCAAATATTCAAACCACTGCTCTCCCCTGTCCATCTGGGACCACAAAACGATGAAAAAACATTAAATAACGAAATAACCCAAAGCATCAAACTCTTGATTGTTTGCCTCAACGGCTGACACACTGGACAAGGTTTAAACATGTCTGTCAACAGGCTTACATTAATCTGCCTCAGCCCCCTGCTGCTTGGCCTTTCAGGAGAACGAGCCAGCTACCGGAGCAGTACTGCAGGTGCCCACTAAGGGGCGCCCGTGTGCACTCGTGAGTCAGGACTGTTATGTAACAGAGTGACCGGGACACTCCTCCACCACCCCACCCCCTCAGGAGTACAACCCAGCCCAGCCCAGCCCAGCCCAGCCTAGCGCAGACAGCGTTATCCCTGGGTGCATCTGTGCACTCTCACGCTATGCAACAACACAACGGCAGGCAAGCCGGACGCTGTCTGCATCTTCAGTGTGGAAGCAGTGGCAGCAGCAGCTGCATCCCTGCAGGATCAGAGCAACAACTTCTCTCCTAGAGTAGCATCCACACACACACACACACACACACACACACACACACCAGCCGGACACGGTTACGCAAGAGAAAAATGAATGTTCCCTCTATCCTACACACCGCCACATCCACACACGTATAAACCCCTGGAATACTGATGCATGTTTGGGATGGCCACATTACGCTCAGAGAGCAGGAAATTGGGGTCATTCGTACCTACGGTTCTCTCGCGCTTCTCTGACGAGGACAGGTTGAAGACATCCTCTTTAGTCCCAGTGTCCGGCTTGTAGTACGTCTCAATATCGATAGAGAACTTCTCCACAAAGGGACAGGTGTACCTATGGAGGAACAGACAACGGCGGGAACCCATTACAGTGTGACAGCCCCTAACTGACTTGAGTGGCTTTGGGTTTTAACAGCTAAAAAAAATAGCAAACTTCAATCAAAATCTTCCCCGAAACAAAACAAGCATTTTGTCTGGGATTAGATTCAATCCATGTTTGGGAAGGCAGCCCATAGTGTAAAGCAAGAGGATGGGAAATGAAATGTCTGACAGTGTTCCTTTTCTGACATGCAGGACGGAGAGGCGGGTGTGTAGAGTGATTTTACTTCTATAGAGCCTACTGTCAGGTTCAAAGCATGCACAGTAAATGTGCACGGGTGTGCACAGCATGTGTGTTTCCTGTGTGCGTCAGACCGTACCGTGTGCGCGTGTACGGGTAGGCGTTCCAGGACTCCTCCTCGACGCGCAGAGCGGCCTTGGGCAGGATGGAGCGGAACCAGCCGGGGATGTGCTGGCCGATGTGGTACACCTTGTGTGTGTACTGGCCCTCGCCGCCGGGCCCGTCAGAGTAGGGCCGGTTCTCAAGGATCTCCACCCCGCTGCCCTCGCCACAGCTCTCCTCTCGACTCTTCTTCTGCAGGGGGGGAGGCAGAGGGAGAGAGGGTTAAGATGGACAGAGAGAGAGAGAGAGCGAGAGAGAGAGAAAAGAGAGAGATGGAGAGAGAGACATAACACCTCAACACACAGACAGGTAGAGACAGAGAACGTTAAAGAGAGACATCCACGTAGAGACAGAATGAGACGAAGAAAAAGAAAGCCAGAGAGAGAGAGAGAGAGAGAAAGGGGAAAGAGGGAAGGGTGAAATGTAGACTTTTTAAACCAAACTCAGGATGGGAGGAGGTGTAGACAAATTACTCCCTAGGGCGCTCCAGTCAGGCAGAGAGTGTGTAAGTGCAGGCTGTGGATACTTTACGCTCCACAGATCAGCACACAGGTGATTTAAAGACACCCTACTGGTAGGTATAAAAGATATATCAAATCCCTTTTGGCCATCCTTATGCTGTGCATCCCAACCAGGTGTAAGACCTCCATGTTTTTAGAAAAACAGCAGAGGCTGAAACAAGATGTTATCTCAAGTTACAAGTCACAAGATGTTGATTCCCAGAGATTTTCAACTGAGCTGTGGACTAGGAGTAAGAACAACACTAGACAAAGGACAGCAGGGTGGTTTGTTCATCTAGTCTAATCACTTTCTAGACACATCATTTGTAAATGGTTTGACATAACTCATAAATTACAATTTTTTGTTTTTGCTTGAGCCGTCCGACCAAGTCATTCTGCAAACCATTTTTATTCCACGGCTTGTGTTGATCCATGCTCTGAAACAGTCCTAAATCATGATTTAATTTGTTAAGTCTTCAGCAGGTGCTGATCGAAAGCAGACAGCCCAGAGGGCCGTCTGATTATGTCTTTAGAAGCCCACAGACATTTGGCATGCGGCCAGTGAGGAGAGGATGGGAGTCGCTGGAAGGAGCCCTTCTAGGTGACAAGTACAGTTACTGCCTCTTAGTGAGCAAACCATGGAGACAGATATCACAACACAAGCCTTTTGTAAGAGACCCTTTCACACCACACCGCAAATGCTTTAAATAGGCCAATAATCTTTGAGGCGATAGTCTACTCTGTGGCTTTCACAAGCGGCTTTGCCAGGAAAAGAAAAGAAGAAGAATCTGTTGTCTCTGGCCAATGATTTAATGTCTGCGAGTGCGCCTGCGGTCTAAGTGATCAACAGGGTGAAAAGGGCTCCATGGCATCAAGGCAAAATGTCTCCCGGTGAGTGTGGGTGGGTGGCTGTGTTCAAAATGTTTTATGCTGGACCTATCAGGATGACACAGCACCAGAATGAGACCATGGTGTCGGCTGCAGTCTGTGCATGTATATACTTCCTCCTTACTCTCGGTGCTAATGTAAACCCATTCCCATCCAGAGGTCTACTGTATGCGTCTGGGTTGAATTAAGCAGCCCAGTCTGGGTCGTTTGGTATCCTTTTAATGTGCGTGTCACGAGAACAGTGGTCGTCTAAGGGTTTTGACCACCAGGACGAGGGCTGTTGAGGCTTGGGCTCTATAGTGTGTGTGTGTGTGTGTGTTTGTGTGGTCTGTCTGTCTGTACTAGCTGACAAATCACAGGCTCCATTAAGGCTGCAGCTTTTCATTAGGGAGCAGACGCCGCCCGCCTGCTTTCAGCACAAAGCCTGCCTCCACATACACACAAACACACACACACACACACACACACACACACACACACACACACACACCCTTCATCCGACATGCCACATACAATTGCTCCAAGGCAAAAATAAACATAAGATATGCAATTTGTGAGCATACACTACTACAACACACTACTACACTACAAACACTACAGTACCATCAAAATAAGGTTGCATAGAATAGAAAACAATAGCCACCTAATCCAACCACATCATTCACAGAGGTCTGGCAAGAGCGTCCTTCCAACAAGTACATTTCATTATAGAGCTTTTCTTTGCAGCACAGGAGAGCAAGAAGCAACAAGGACTCCCCTTCTGATTGTGAATGGGCAACAATACCCTCAAAGACACAGAAAGATGCCTGTCACTCACAGCGAAGCGGCGGTGCTTAATGAATCTTGACTATGCAGAGGGGAAGCAATAAGCTCCTGTATTCCAGGCCACTGAGTAAGCCGCCATCTTTCATTAACACGGAACCTTTTTGCCCAAATGATCTCTTCAAAGCCCACCCATGCAAATAATGTGCCTTCCCAATTAATTACTAACATAGCGGGCTCAGCTGGAGCAAAGACACTCCTGTGAGGGGGCTCGTGACTCACCAAACAAATGAAAAGTAGAGGTCTTCGGAGGCTTGCTCATAAATAACTACAGCTAACCACAGTTGGACCTCAGGCACCAACAGCCCAACTGCTATTTCATAAGTAAACCAGGTAAAAGGTGTGTGTGTGTGTGTGTGTGTGTGTGTGTGTAGGGAGGGGGAGGGGGTTAATCACCGTTTTACCCGACTAAACATGGTGAAGACGGGCGCGTGCACGGGCCCCGACTGCGACAGCAGCTTGTACTGCAGGCCCGGCCGAACATAAGGAGCTCCTAAAAGGGGTCCAAAGAGTGCAGAACTTAGCCAGAGCCAAATGCTTTCTTTAAACGGTAGGGAAAAAGTCTAAATTGCCTGCCGTGCCTCTTGAGTCAGATCCAAAAGATAATGGGCCCGTCCTTAACTCATCCAAGAGACCATCCCACAAGATTTCATGAGTCAGGATAGTAAATTCAGTGCAATCCTGCTCACAGACAGAAATCCAACCTCAACAGTCAAATTTAAACCCCCCCCCCCCCCCCATTATTTTGCCCCTTTTTACACACCCCTCCATCTTTTTAAGCACAACAGACTGACAACATACATAATGTCACTACAATGCTTTAATACCAGTAAAATGTATATTTACATGTGACAAACTTCCTAAAACCCTTAACACTTACATGTACATGTTCATCATCTGTGTGTGTGTTGGCTGCTGACTGTCGAGCCACAACCCAACATTGCACAATGGGCATGCTTGATGTGCACTCACAGTCAATAAACACGGCTGTGTGGAGAGCACTTAGGGAGGCTCCCACCCGCACAGGCTGTACTGAGAACAGGTTCTGGGCACAAAGTACTTTCAGCTGCATATAGAAGTGAGTGGAGCCTTGCCTCCTTACAGTCACCAGAGCACACCACAGCTTCCTGATTTGTATGCCCATACCTGGTTTGTGTTTCTTTGGTACTTCCTGTTTTTAGGGTGTGTTGATTGCCTGCCTCTATGGCTTGTTTGGCCCACACATCACTTAGGGGAGAAGGTATGATTGGATTGCTATTGATCCACCATGTTTGGTACTTGTGTAGTTCCCATAATCTCTCTCTTCACCTCTCTTCTTGTCTCCTCTTTCTTCCTTTTTGTTTGGTTTTCTTACTTCTGAAAGAAACTTTGTGCTTTGGCACAAAGAAAGTCTATTGGTATGTCTTTGTTTAGTGATAGACAAATAAGAATGAATTAAAGTAGACTGGGCAGGCTTTAACTAAATTAACCAGAGGCTGCCAGGGTAAGGGAGGGGGGTAGTCATGGCGACACATTCCACCAAAAAGCTGAGCTCACTGAAAGCACATTACTTTCATCCATATAATGGGAAAAAAATAGTAATAATAAAAATTGAATCCATTTTGAAAATGAGCTGTTTGATCTCATGAACTCCTGGCATTTCTTCTCTCCCTCCCTCTGATGACAGCACTTTGGAGGCATGCCTGGCCAAAAGCACATCAGCAGCCCAGCCTTGGGGAGAGAGGGAGGGAGAGGAAAGATGGAAGGAAGGAGGGAAAGAACGAATGAAAGAGAAATGACTGAAAAAAAGTCATGGAAAGAGTCAAAAGAAAAGAGGACAGAAGAGAAGTGTGATTGAAGAAGAGTAAAGAAAGAAGCAGTACTAGCAGGGAAGAAAAGAGAGGAGGAATATAGGAAGGGAAGAGGAAGAAGGAAAGAGAAATATGAAAGGATGAAATGATAGAGGAGAGAAGAAGATTGACAGAGGAAAAAAGAGGAGAGGAGAAGAGAAGAGTAAGAAGGCTGCTCTGTTATGCTGACTAAACTCAGGTCTCTGTCTGCAGAGGTCTGAATGGAAGCTCCTGGCTCATCACTGCCACACCCCAACACACACACACACACACACACACACACACACACACACACACACTACACACCCACCCCCCTACCCCCGAGACCCTACACACTGGGAAAAACTGTATAACCGAATCAGCAGAGTTGCGTCGCCGTAGCAACAGGCCTGTCTCGTCCTGACCTTTCCCTCCGTCTCCCTGTCTGCGCCACAAACAAATGACTGCGGCCCGACGCTCACTCGCTCGCATGCCTGCTCGCTGCCACGCCGCCGACTCCGCTGCCGCCGCCACCACTGCTGCTGTTGCTGATGTCACCCGTCGCCATGGAAGCGGGAGCTGGGCTGTGACGCGGTGCGGATGAAACAGAGAGGCAATCCTGCAGCGCTGAGGCTGAGGTTGAAAACTCTGCTCGCTGCTTCAAGCGTGCTATGCTGACACACACACAAACATACACATGCAACCAGATTTCACTGCTTCTCCCTGACCAGACACACACCACCCACGAACACAGTGACATGCAACTATTATCAATCTCATCCTCATCATCGGGTCAAGTTCAATTAGAGCACTCCACTGCTCGACTGAATCACACATGTAATTGATAACCCTGATCCCCCCCCTCCCACTCCCGAGAACAGTCAGCTTCCTGTAACCCAGTCCTCTCTCTCTCTATCCTCCCACGCACTCCGTTTGTACCGAAGCAAGGCCATGTCCGCCGTCTCTCTGCCACTGCATTAAGGATAAGGCCATAACGGAGCTGCTTTGGCCAGAGGACGCTGCCAGAACATTACTGTGACAGTTGACTTAATGGCCCCTGACCTGCAGCTGGCATTACGTAACCCCCAGCACATGAATGTACTGTATGTCTATGTGATGAAGGATTTTACATACTGAAAATAATGGGTACTTACAACAATCCTTATGATGTGTTTACGTGACCCACAGAGATAATGGAACTCAAGAGGATTTAGCACAGTAACATGTTTACCAAGGCACAGTCGGAAAACAAACACACACACACACACACACACACACACACACAAACACACGGTCAACAAGTACACATGAAAATTCAAGTAGGAAGCATCTTGTTCCTAATACCAGAGGACCTGCATAACCTAAGCCAGCGTGTGCGCAATTGATAACAGTCACCAGCATCCAAATTCTACATTCTACGCCAAAATCCACATTCTAATCATGTTTTTGTGAAGTTAATCCAGAAAGGCTCAATGCCACTTTCTAATGTAGTGAATATATACTGTACATCTTCGCCTGCTTCCGGAAATCCTGACTTTGAGCTCAGTTTTTCTCAAAGTCGTCGTGGGCTTATGCGGTGGCTGGGGACCTAGCCAACAGTCCCAGAGCAATTAGTGGCATCATAATTTTGGTGGGTTTTCATGAATGTGGATGGTGGGATGCTCTCCCTCTGGGTAAATAAGCCCATCTGGGGGAGAGGAAGCAGAGATGGGAAATGGCCATTTTGCCTTGGCAGTTCCACTTCATTAAAGTTACATGAAAGCCCATTTTGCCTGTGTGAGATCATCAGATTTGCTAAGTGACAAATAGCAGCTTTGTGGTTTATCTCGCCTTGGATCTTCCTGAAATAAGGCAGGATGCAATACAATAAGAGAAACAGACCGTTGCAATGGCTTTCAAGACTATTATTTGATGACTTTTTCATTGATTTGCATCAATTCAACAGCTAATTTCCAACGTAGCAATTCAATTAATGCTTTTGTGCCTCAGTCAGACCTAAACAAAGCACAGCTAGCACCTTGGACTCGAGACAAACATTTAATTTACTGTGATTAATACACATAACCCCACAACCTAAAGTCTAGTAGGACAGGGTAATCGTGGTGCATTCAAGACGACAAAACTATTTCAAAACACACACACACACACACACACTTCTACATAGCTGACACTAATTAACAACCTCTTTGACTTGAAGGTAACAGAAACCATGCATTACCAAACTACTAATTAAAAATGTACAAAATATTCAGCTAGCATCTCCTCGCAATCGACTAGGCCTAATTATTTGCTTTGTGAGTACACTTTTTTGTTCTTGTCCAACAACACCCTGGCACTGTGAACCAGAAACAAAGTATGGGCATTCTGCATAAATATAAAAATGAACAAATGCAAGGTTGTTCAGCATTGCTCATCAAGAAAGTGCTAAATTTATCTTCTGGTTTACACAATTCTCATAATTATTTTACTGTGCCTGTGTTCCGTCTTTTTCTATTGTCTGTGTGCTTCTGAGTGTCTTGTTCCTGCTGTCCTGTCTTGTCCTTTTGCTGTCTGTGCTGTCCTGACAGCTGCAGCAAACCAAGCTTCCTTTTATTAGGGAATTTAATAATAAAAGTAGATACAGCAAGTGGGCCGACGTAGCACAGACAGTACATGCACAGTAAAATTCATTGTGCTGAAAGAGCCATGAAGCAAAAATGTTAGTCAGGCATATACTGCTTTCATACACAGCTAATGCAGCCTTTCAACCATCCTCACGCCCACTCCGATCTCCAATCGACCGGAGGTCCCTGGAAAAAGCCAGTTTGAACTACATTCATGCCACACATTAACACTCCCACCCTGCCAGAGCTGCCCAACGCCTCTCTACGGTCATCCACACACATACACACACACACACACACACACAAGCAAGCACACACACAAAAACACAGAAACAGAAACACACACACACACACACAACACACCTGAATCATGTAGAGCTGAGCGATGCGGTACTCCTCCACGCTCAGGGGCATGGGGATTCGGTACTCCTTGATCAGCATGTTGGGTTGATGCGGTGGGACAGGGTGGGGCGGAGGGTTCAGGTGGGTGCGTCAGGGCAGAGGTCCACGCTCCTCCGGAGGAGAGTCAGCAGGCTCCGATCCAGCTCATCCTGGACACCTGTCAGGAGACACACGTACACACACACACACACAGAAAGAGAGAGAAAGATGAGCTGGGGTCAGCACACGCACAAGCAGGTGTCAGCAATCACATACACACCCATACAATACACACACCAAAATACACACAAGAGGTACAACTCACATGGACATAAACACAAGCAAAAAATATTACCTCATGTATAAGAACAAGTCAGTGCTAGCACAAGCAGGTGCAGGCATGCATACACACGTGCACACACTCACACAGACAAACACACACACACATGCGTGCAAATAAACACGCACACACACACACAGACAGGTCTAAAACACACATGAGAGCAGGTGTCAGGATACACACACCCAGGAGCAGATGTCAGGTGTCACACACACACACACACACACACATACACACACACACAGTTTGGAAGGAAAAAAAGACACAACCAGAAGGGAGAAAATACAGCATCAATTTGAAGATTTACAGGTGCTTAAAAGAGTGCCAATCATGACGGTACACGCTTGCAAGCGAATGTCAATATAAACAGAAAAAAAGCTTGCACTAGTCAACAAACAGCAATTCAGCACGCCGACAGGACCGCCTAAATAGGCAATTTAGAGGTTTTCCTATCGCAACACCAGTCAGTCATCACACCCTTTCTTCAAAGCAACCGTTTCCATAAGGTCAATTGATTTGTTGATCAATATGCAAATCGAGAATTGATGAACACGGACACTGAACGTTCGAGCGTCGAGCCCAGACAATATGTGCAAAATCCTGCTGCTACCACAAAGCATTTGGCATATGGGGGTTCAAAATCACAATGTTGTGGCTTTTCCCTTTTAATTTACATTTACATTTATGCATTTAGCAGACGCTTTTATCCAAAGCGACTAACAAAAAGAGGATAACAATCAAGCTACATAGCAGAAACCTTAAAGAGCATAGTGCTAGGGAATAGTGCTTCAGTTATTCAATTAAGTGATGGATAGAGGATGTTCTCTGAATAGCTGGGTCTTTAAGAGCTTTTTGAAGGCCCTGTTTAGGGCTAATGTGCGAGTAGTTCCCTAAAATGAGTCAGCATCAGTCCTGATATCAGTGGACTTTATCAATAGGATGTTTTTTTTGCAAATAGAGATGATATGATTGAGGAGCTAAAAGGTGTGAGAAGTGGTAAGGAGAAACTGGGACAGGTAAGACAAGTTGCAAGCACAGGTGAGTAGCGCCTAGGGGTAGACAAGTGAAACAAGAAATTCCATGACATGAGAGAGGTTAAGATCAGACATTGGGAGAGATGAGAAGGGAGAAACGTACGTTACTATAAAGGCGACAGGCAAGACAGGTGAAGAAGACACGGTCACAGGCAAGGAAAGACACGGTCGCAGCACATGCAATACAGTGAAGTGGGTGTGGCTTTGTGATTGGGAAGTGACCAGTACTGTATTTTTATTAAGCTCAAAAAAATTAATTAGGTATTTTAGGCCCAAATGCAAATGTTGCAAGCATTGTTAAAATAGAATAACAAATAGGATGCAAGATAAATATAAAACATAGCAAACAGAACCAACAAATGAGCAACAAGATAATAAAACTGTTTGCAAAATAACTGTTGTTTGCAAAATAACATACGTTAATTGATATGTATTTATGCACATGTGTGTGGTTTGTGATAGAGAGAAAATATTACAGCACCACCACACTGGTTTTAGGGCACTTGTTCTGTGACGTTGTGTGTGGGGCGCAGCCCTGGTCAGTCGGGTTTTGCAGCAGGAGGTGCAATGATGGCCAGGCTGATCACATGACCTGCACTGCTTAGTCTAAGACTGATTATCCAGGAGCAGGTTACACAACACTCCTTAAGATGACAGGGTGCAGATGGCCGGCAGCTTTAGGGGTGCGTGTTTATAAAGTGAGTGTGTCTGTGTGTATGTATCTAGTGGGCCATGCCACCCACAGTGCTGTTCTCTCACACTAGCAGTCAGAGGTTAATTATCACGTTGATCCGCAACCTGTCATGAAAGCCCAGCATATCGAATCCCATTTACCAGACACAGCCCATTCCCCGAACCAGTAAAAACATTTTGGATTAATTGGTAAAAAAAATATCAGCATAGGTTTATTTAAAAGGATGTGTGTGTATCTATTAATGCACATTCTGAGAACATTCCAGTAGTAGTGAAGACAAGATAAGTCTTTGTTTGAGGTTTAAAGGATTTCAGTAAATGTGTTGCAAAATGGTTTATTTTTCAAAGCCTCATATAAACTTTAAATTCTCATAAAAGCCATCAAGAGGTATATAAATCAATATTTCACTGGAAAAACCTGTCAAGTCTGACTTTTGAATCTAGAGCTACTTCAGTGCATATTCCTCATGGGACATCTATATAATTGACATGTCCCATCAAAAGCAACCCCTAAATTGATGCAGTAGCTCTGCAAATTAGGCTTCAACCACCACATCACAGGATCTTTCCATTTCCACTTAGGCTTCGGCTGGAAGCACATGACATGGGCTGTTTATTAAAGACAACATATTTGTTTGGATGGCTTAGTCCTATAGCTTAATATAAATACAAATGTTAAAAATCACTTCATAGACTCCTGAAAATAATAGTAATAGGCTATACATAACTGACACATAACTTGTATTACTTTTAGAGGTGAAAAAAAAAACTGTAGTCTGTTCATTTTTCTTGTTGATTCACGAAGCAAAATAGTTGGTTAAAAAAATGAGGTATTTCACCCCACCTTGGGGGGCATTTTACCCCGCTGGGGTAAAAGGTTTTCAGTCAAAATACTAATTACGGTAATTGTGAAAGTTGAGCAATTTTAATATTTGGTGAACAACACCTGCCTTAGTCAATCAAATCCTGGATGATAATTCTTGGCAGGTTTATGTTTAGCTTAGTAATGTTACATTTTCCAGGTTTATTTTTAGCACAGTAATGTTACATTTTCCTTGAGCAAGGCGTTTTCCCCTACTCTACCCTACTCGACAAACATTTTGAGGCCTCAATACAATCATGCCATCACTAACCATAGAAAAAAAGACATTCATTAACAAACGTCATACATTAAAACATCTATCCCTAACAGTTAATGTTAATGTTACCAAAAGACACATCACTGTGCAAGGTCCCCTTGGACTTTATTCTTTCTTCTGACCAAATCAACCATGTGTGTCACATGTTCAAACTAATAACTATGCATCCATTATTATTTGGCTTTCCAGCAGGACAAGAGCAGTAAATGGGTGCTGACATATTAATGATCAATGATGGAGACCCTAACTATGATGAAAACTGGCACCGTGCTGATAATATTGATTGGGAGTGCTAAACTGGAACAATGTTTGGGTGTGTGTGCGCTTGTGTGAGAGAGAGAGAGATGTTAAACTGGGTCGTCGAATAGCCTAGCTTGCGTGTTAGCGTATAAGTTTTGCATTGTGTTTGGCAAATGTAAAAGTGGGTCAGTTGTGTAGTGGACAAACAGCTGCCAGCTGTGCCACTGAAGTTGCGTGTGGCTAGAGGATACCCGTGACTTTTTGACCCTTCTGCACAGGTCACTGACATATGACCGGAGTCATGTTAGTCTTCAAGGGGACACACAACTACAGCTGAGGGACAAATTATAGCTAGCATACTTACTGAAGACAAAAGCATTACAAGGATCCCATTCCCAAGACCCCATTTGGATATAACAGATGTAACACACATTCACCACTGAGCCACCTCAACGGGAACACATCATTAAACCTACTGTGTATAAATACTGAGTATACCAATATTATAAGGACCTCGTTTCAGAATCCTTCTTAGATTCAGCAAACAGGCCTTGAATGCATCATTGAGCCACTTCATTTAGTCTGGATTGGCCTCTTTGGCACACAGCTTTTGACCTGAAGAAGCTAACAAGGCCAATCCCTACTGATGCATCCTCACTCTCTCCCTCTCTCTCTTTCTGTCCTTTCTCTCGTGTCCTCACCAGTCTGTTTACCCTCACACACCTGAGCCTGAGTGTGTGTGTGTGTGTGTCCACAGTACACTGCTCTCATTGACACACTGCTCACTGGCAAAACCCTGAGCTTGCATACAACCCAAGCCAAGAGGTGCACTGTCAGTCCGCACCACTCCAGTGGGGATAACTAGAGTGGTGGTGGGGGTGGGTGGCATTAATGTAAAATCCTGTCACACTGTCAATCCTTCCTGTCGGGACAATACTTTACCATTTTCCCAGTTTTTTTTTTTACCAATTCTGTAGAGTATAGAAAGTAGTCAGCATAGCTTCTTAAAATCAACAGAAACTGTAATGTAGCCTGTATTACTGTTGTGGAGGGGTGAGCTGTGGGGCCAGGGGTGGGGTGGGGTCTATCGCATGTGCCAATACACCATTGAAACATACACTGTATGAAATGAACTTTATTGGCCCTTAACAGCGTGGGAATTTCTTTCTTAATTCTTTCGTTAACATACATGTATGTTTTGGCATAGCTGCAGAGGTGCTCTGATGTACGTCTATGTCAGAGTGGTAGAGAAAACTACTCGTCGGTGGCTTTGGCCTTTGTGTGCTTTACCTATGGTAAACAAGACACTCACGCTACTGAGGTGCAGACTGACCAATTAAAAGTTTACAGAGAAGACTTTCCAATGATGGTAGCTCTACCATCAGACCGTACAGTCCCTTACCACACCCCTTTTCCCTTCTACATCATGCAAAGCAAACAGAAGCTTAGGGGAAGGGCGTGATTACTTTGTAAACACAATGGAAATTTTATGTATAGGCCTATGTTTGTGACAGTGGAACAAAATCCCAACGATTTTGAAATTCTACGTGGACATATTTTTAGGTCATGTTTAGGCTGAAGACGTCTGGTCACCCTAGCTAAGAGGAGGTATAGGTTGACGTCATCCGATTCTCGGTATTGACTTGATACCTGGACCTCGATTCCTACCCCTTATGGCGGCAGGCTGCTTTCAAGCTAGTAACTGCACAAGTCCAGACCACACCCACCTAGAAAACTACAGCTTTACCGCCTCTGCATATAGCAGCACACACATTTGATAGAGCATGCCCTGTTTAGGTTCAGTAAGATTTCAGTGTTCAGAATATCAGACAGCATCGTGTTTCAGCTGTTACTTCCAAGACTGTGTTTGTGTGTATCAGTGTCTGTTGTCTTATTTCTCGTTTCAAACCAGTGGCAAACATGACTCATATTTACATGCATTCCAAAGACTAAGAAATCAACATCCACAGCATTGCACTAACCAGAAACACACTTCCCAGTTCTTGTTAGAAGACTTGTTCCTTAATGGTTTCATGTCCTGATTTCTGCCCCATGCTTTCGGTCTTCCTGTGTGCCTGTAAGCAACCTCTTTCTCATATATACCAGATGCCTGACGACACAGGTTGTAGTCTCCCCTGCCTTGGCCATGGATGATTGGGCTGAAACTGATAGGGGCTTAAGCACAGCAGCAGAGTGCAGCTTCTCTGCCTGAGCACCTGCTCACAGATGCGGTAGTGTCTAGTGGCTGCTGAAGGTAGATAACTGCCTGGCACCGGCCCTTCTGCTCTGGATACACACACACACACACACACAAATCGCATGACAAGAGGTTTTTTTTATCCAAACAGACAAGGAAACATCACTACTGTGACCGTCTGTAATAGCTCCAACCTCCAAAAACTTCTCTGAAAGACATTTGCATTTCCAAGCATGTTTTGCAACAGATGCCTCAAGCGGCATATGCGTACCTGCCTTGTCTGGCAGGCTATGGCGCTGTACTCGTTGGTTTTCCATGCAAGCTGGAGTGTAAAAGGCTTTACATGAATGTATGAAGGATAACCTGACAAATAGATGCGAGATATGAGAGGCACTTTAGCGGGCTTGTGCAGCAGACCATAAAATACAACCATAAAATACCAGGCAGGACATGATGGAGCTGCAGAGATGGTCGAGATTATGAGCTCGTTTTTATCTTTCATTTTTTTTTTTTTGGCCGACCACCTTTTATCAGCCACTGAACCGAACCATCACTAACCCATCCTCACCATTTCATTCACAAACACGGCACAATACTGCCCATATCTCCCTAGACTCTTCTCTCCCTCGCTCATTCTCTCTAAATCCTCCTCAGCTGCTTGTCGCGCCACAACACACCACATACCTCTCCTCCGATTCTTAATGAGCAACCTGCTGCTCTTTCACAGCATGCGAAAGCATGACCCTTAGGTCTGGCTCAAGGCAGTGTTGCCAGATTGCTGGAGAAACAAGGGAGACACAATAACATCTCCATCTGTCATCTACCGACAAACTACTCCTTCAAAAGCACTAAGTCTCTTTATACAAGAGAAATCACATACCTCTGTATGTACATACATCATGACATTTTTTAAGTCATATATTCCACACCTTAGACTGCAAAATGAACATCATGCCAGACATACTGAAGACAGAAATTACCTGTTTGCTGGCTTACATCAACACGTCATGTTTATCCCACTGATCCAATCAATCTAGGAAGACCGTCCATTCCACCACTGCCTTCCATGCAATGAAGAGCGGACAGGGTTGTCATTCTATCATTTCTATCTGGATTTTTTTGCTAGTAATCCAACCCATCCTGAAGTGATGACGAGCAACAGGAGCACTGAAATCAGTCAGAAGGAGGAAAAAAAGCTGACACACACTCTCTCTCTCTCTCTCCCTAGCTTTGGAGCTGTTTTTTTTTTCACCCTTTCCTCCTGTCTTCTCTCTTCTTATGTCTCCACCTCTCTTGGAGCTATAAAGGGCTGTTTCCATGGTGAAGCAAAAGGCTGTGCCAGGATTGGTTGTGACCGCTGTGATGCGTTCGCCTCGGTGACAGCCAGCTCTCTGACTAATCACAGCTTCATTCACGCCAACAGGCCCCTCCCTCTTAATTTACATTTCCTCTCTACTTGTCTCGTGGGCAGGCAGGTCCTGTAGGCAGTCACGAGGACTGACCGAGGGCTGCACATCATACAGTCACATCACTGCTGGGACTGACCTTACTGCTCACCACACACACACACACACACACACACACACACACACACACAAAGGGGGAAACAGACACTACCAGCAAAAAGGATTACCAGAGGGAATTTCATAGGGACTCATGATAAAACACATGATGAATGCATTTAACTTAGTTATATCTCTGAATAAGATTCGTCTTTGGCAACACTACCCAGTACTCTATCTCTATCCACACAGAGGACTTTTTATTCCTATTGAAATTCCTAGTAGATACGTCACCATTTATTTATTAGCCGTGGGTGAAATAAACAGATCTGAAAGAGACAAAGGAGGCCTGACAAGTACAGTAGGATAAAGCAGAGTTGCACACAACCTCAGGAGAGGATCAAAAACACTTGGCCTTATAGCGTCTGTGAGATCATTCTTTCACCATGTCACCAATAAAGCAGAACGGTTTTCAGATCAAAATGAGAGAGAGAATCAAAATGTGACCTCATGGCTGAAAAGGGCCATTATTGTAAGGCTTTAATAAAAGATATGAAGAATGACTGACATGCAGTATATGGTTGAGATATCAAGAAGACCGTCTTTTCTTGTAAGGATTTTTACTTCTAGGACACCTGCTCGCTTCCTCAAAAATGTTATATTTAAAAGATTGTCCAAAAACCAACTTTCAAGATCTGGTTTAAAGACATTCAATTATATTCCATTCAGATCAAGTAACCCTATGTCTAAACCATATCTAAGCTATTTGTCAATGTTGTAATAATGTAAATGTGTAAATAAATTGATATAAGTGGAAACTGTGTCTAACCGGTCTTTAAAGTTAATGATTTGCACTGTAGCGCTAATATGGTCATTCACATCAGATGACCACTGACCAACATAGCTGGATAAACCAGGTTGCAATGCTGTTGCATCACATGGATCTGGTTTCTAAGTATCAGTGTGTCACCTATAGGAAACTTCAAGTGAAGTTGAGCACAGTCGATTGATTTGGCATTTAAAACTCTACAAACAGATTATGTGGAAATGTCTCTCTTTGGTGCAGGTGTGATGCCATGTAAGCACTGAAGTATTAAAATGTCAGCCAGATAGATGTAAGAGTCTTATACAGAAAAAAGAAGCTAGGACAGTGCACAGAATACCATACTTCATGAGAAGTTCATCCACTGTAGACTTGGTAGACTTTTTAATCAGGAACCATTTCATCCACTCACAATGTTGAATTTCAAGTTTAATTTTGGTTGAAAGTGTAATACATCCCAGTTGTCCTATGGATGGATGTCTAGTTTTATTTATAACGTTTATTTATTTATTTATTTATATATAAAGTTTTATTTAAAAGTTATATCACTATGGATTACAGCTTTTCTTTTTCTTTTTTTCAGCTTTTGGTATGTGACAATCCACAACTGTTTGCTCATCCTTAGCATACAACTCTATAAGACATCATTCTGTGTGTTTGTATCATCATATTGTGGAGTCTTCATACAGTGTCACATTGTTATTTGTTTGTCCTGCAGTTATTTTACATTTATTGTAATACATTAATCACTTTTCAAATGATGAGAATCTGATATCTATTGCTGTCCTGACCTTTCATTCTTTAACACTGTAACTTGTGAATGTTTAATTCCCTTTTAGAAGACTTCAGAGAAAGAGAATGTGTGAGTACAGCACCATTATATTGAACTTTGCATGTGAAGATGTTTCTGTGCTTAGCGTCATCATGGCAAAATGTTGTAGTAAACATATGGTACAAATAGTCAACACACCCTTGTAACACAACAGGGTTTGACCATAACAATGCACTAGGCTTGTTTAAGGAGGTTCATGTGCTATTCCCTTAAATTCAAGAGCCATTACTGCTAACTCTGAAGCCAATGGGCACATTACAGTACATTAAGTTTCAGAAGTTGTGTAGTACATGTAGAACATATTCTATGACGAAACTAATTCCAGTTGGCAAACATGATATATTGATTTTACAGAGGATATTGATTGGGGAAATGCTTTAGATTAAGCAATGTGTTTGCACAAGACAGTCCCTCCAGGATTTCGCGGGCCTTTTTTGTGATTGTTGCGGCCTAAAATACCTGATGTTGCGGGAGTTTTTCCCAAAAAATGCGATGAAAGTTGCGGTGATTTTTAGTTTGTTGTTGTGATTATATTGCGTGAGGAAGTAAAAGTTGCTATAAGTAATTGTGATTTTCCCTTTTTTACTTTTTTTAAAATGAGGAAATATTACATTATAACTGAAAAAATCATTAAAAGAACAAAGAAACTGAGAAATTCTTGTAAACAACCTTACTAGGGCTGCCAACTCCCTCAACATCAAATGAGGGAGACTTTCCTGGATATCTCAAAAAGATGAGGGACACTTTCTTACAGGTGTATGCGCACAAAATGGCAAAGTTTTATAAATCCACCAATTTCACAGTTTAAAAGTACAATCCACTACTTGCTCCTTTTCTTGAAATACTGTAGCACTAGAATATAATCAACAAACCCTGAAAAGTTTTACAGCAGGCCCAACTTTTGAAAACATTTAAAAATGTAACAGCATAGAACTTTTTGTCATTGTCCATCTGTCTCACAGGCTACAGTATATAGGCCTACTGTAACCTACATTTTATTGGTTCCTCTTCTGACCTCTTTCATAAGTATAGCCTATGTGCAATAATATTGCCTGTCTCTTTGGTTATCCTCAGTTGTCTGACCAGTTGGGCAAGAATCAGGAAATGTAGTTAACTAAGCACCCACCAGTTACTCCACATCAGATGAAACTTCACAACACCAAAGCTATTTTAGACCAAATGTAGCTAAAAATGACAGTAGTTCAAAACAGCTACATTTCTAATGTACAAAAAGGCCTATATTTAATAATACAACTTTCTTCTAGACTATTACTGTATTGATTAACAAACAGCTCTCTCAATAGCTATACAATAGTAACTGATTAGTATAGCCTATTAATATGCCTACTGTATGCCTGTTTACTGTGATATGATCATACATTGTGGACTTTTTTTTATTATTATTATGGCATGACTGACACATCAAATGCATCACATTATTGCAATGAACTGATCATCCATGAGCAGCCTAGATAGAGGATTTGCTGCTGTGAGCTGATGCTTGATAATAAAACTTTAAGGATCACTTCATTGCCAAAAAAAAAGCTAAACTAAGCTATCAGAGTCAGTATACTCATGCTGTAGCTTCACTACAGCCACGCTACTAAATGTAGTTAAACTAGCTTATTAATTAGTATTGAAGCTACTGCCCGACATTGATTATAACTTCGACTTTAAGACGTGATTTAAAAGGTGTAGAACTTTCTTGCCCATTTGTGATCACTGTTTCTGTCGAATACATTTTCTTGGTGTTGCTCTCCTGACCTGTCTCTGTTGTTTCTTGTCGTCTGGGTCTCTCTCTGTTGGTATCATCTTTGCTCCCTGTTGCTATCCAGTCAAATGTTTGATACGTCTATAGCTAAATTGTAGCCTATACCTCCCGATTAAATGTGTTAAGTATTTTAAAAACACGGAAGAAATGCCACCACATCATAGCAAACGCGTAACCAGATACGCGTAAAACCCGATTGACTGGGAGAATCGGGGTGCTTCAATGTGGGCCGGGCAATTAGAATGCCATTAATCGCGCTGCAAAGTAGACATAGACGTGTGATTCTAGCTCAGTGTAAAAAAGATAGTTTGTCGACGTGAGCTCGACAAGACCACGCAAATGATAGATTTTGCGGGAAAGTTGCGGTGATTAGTTAAAATTGCAACACCGCCCTGAATTCACGGGGATTGGTTGAAGTTGCGTTAATGTTGCAAATCGCAACATCGCGAAATCCTGGAGGGACTAATTTTGAGTCATTTTTAGAAGCATTCTTCATTTACAATGGTTAATTTCAGAATTACCTTTTAAACTTAGATTTGGTTATTTTTCCGTTTCATTTGGCTTAGGGTCTACATTTGTAGTGCAAAACCTATGGTGATGCATTATCATTGGGAGTGAGCATTCCACTGTGTTGTAGAATAGGGTCCACAAGTGAAGCACTTGGGTGTGTTCAGAACATGTGTGTTCCGGGTCTAGGCTAGATCCTATGCTACATGGAACTAGTACCAATGCAGTGAAATGTTACTTATGAAAAGTAATGCTAAAACATCTGTTCCATCATGTCACTCATCACTTATGACATTTTATCTACACACAAAATTCATTGCAATAACCCTGATACCATGCTATTTTTAGCCAAAGATGGTTGCGATAGTGAAGGTTTTGCTTAGTTGAACTTAACAGACCATGATATTGTATCCTAGAAGGAACAACTGTACCTGTGGCACTCTGAACATACCTTTGTGCTGGACTAGTCATAATCCAAAGCATAGTTGCTATATTGTTCTAAACGTGTGCCTAACTAGTCTTATCGTCTCTGTAGAAAATGTGAATGTTCTATATTTTGAATGTGACTGTGAAGTCAACAGGCAAAATGTCGTCTTCTAGAAGGTATGGATGGTCCTGCCCACTCCAGACTACCATGCGGTGGAAGGGAGGTGTATGCCCCTGTGCTTGACTTCACCAAGAGTGACTCTCAGGCCACCCACCATTAATCAAAGACACACATACAAGCCTGCGTGCACACGCATACACACATCCACACACACACAAAGAGGGATATGGACGACAGAGACAAGGGAGGGACTGGGGAACCAACCAGCACTCAGCCCAATCCCATTAGTGTCTGGATGCACTCCAAGCGCAAAGAAGACTGGAAAATATACAGTTGCCTGTTGCAGCAAGTAATGACCCGACCCACTGCCTGGAGCTGCCTATGACACAGGCCTTTCTCTGCCACCCCTGGGGCCATTTGTTACACAGATTAAGCATCTATTAAGACCAACTGCCCATTTCCTGATTGCATTCATTAATAATGTCTCTCTCTCTCTCTCTCTGTCTCGCTGTCCTCGATGAACTAAGAGTAGCGCCCACGCACTGGCGATCACAAAACAAAGGCCATGACAGCTGAGACTCCCTGCACCATGGGGCCACTGATGCTGCATTGATTCTTAACTACATCACACAAGGCCCCTCTGGGACTGGCTGACTGGACACCTCAGTGAAAAAGTAGCATCCAAGTTTGTTAATAATTGATGAAGCTTTGACAAAGGCCAGCACTGACAATCCTAATGAAATGCTTACTTTTCACAAACACTTGGCTTTGCGTTGTGCCAGGTAGACTGACAAAGAATGCAAAAAACTCTGGCTGCGCTCAATAAGATAACAAATTCTACAGTTCACAAACATGAATGATGAATGGGTTTGAAAGCCTATTCAGATGGTGCGAGGAGTGTAGGGACCAGGGGGATAAGGGACCAGGCTGCCAGAGCAAGGCTGCCCTGATCCAGCCCAGCTTAGATGACAAAAATGTCAGAAGAGCAATGGAGGGGGAAGGCTGCGTAGAACAGGATGGAAATTTAAAAACGTTCATTGGCAACAAACAGCAGGCCAACCCTGTACCACCACTACAGCAACAAATTCTCCAAACTTGCCAAACCAACTGCACCATCTTTAACCTTAAGTAATGGCAGCTAGTTGGTCTGTAGCTAAGCAGTGCATATCAAGCAAAACTTCCCTTTGGTAGCCTTGAGATGTGAGCAAGAGGGGCAGGCACCCTGGGTTGACTTTAACTCTTGCCAACAGGCTCACCTCAATTAGTGCAGAAAGTTCAGGGTTCAGACCAGTGCAAGGCTGTATAGTCCCACAACAGATTACGCACTGCCACTGACCCTTCACTCATAGAACAGATGTCATCTCGCCTAGCTGTGTAATACTATGTAGATCTTTAGTAAAACTTCTCCCGATACTTCAAGATTCTTCTGGTCGGTTGACTGACTCGGACATTTGCCTTCCAATCCATGGTGGTTGTGAGGTCACAGGTTCGAGCATGGGCCTGCATATTGTACTAGATGGTTATAACAACATACAGCAATAAAGCTGCTTCCATTTGCACTCACAGCAGCCAGCCTTCTTGGCCCCTTTACCACTGCATCATTTAGGGTGGCCACAAAAAACATCTTTCTGGCAAAGAGCCAGAGTGCATCTATTTCACTACCCACTTAGCCTTAGCTACACTACAACCACCTGATCAAAGTAGCTTTGCAGCAGCAAGCAGGGATGGTGAGCTATAAAGGCTCTTTGTGGAAGGATTGGCAGAAACGGCAGCAGTCCAACATGCGGTGGGTGACCAGCCACAGCACCTCTCTTTCTCCAGGCCATGCAGAGCTGTGCGGCTATTCGAATCTCCCAGGTCGCAAGAGAGAGAAAGAGCAAGACAGACAGACAGAGAGATCAATACGGTGACTCATTCTTTCTCCGAGGCCTGCTTCATAACAGGATTCGTGCGGGATAAACCTAATCATTTTGGTATGATCATTAGATACAGTGCAGCTTTTTCTTCATTCTGGACATACACACCCAGCAGCCCTCTGGCCCTAAATTTCATTTCAGAGGCCCACTAGTAGCATTCTGCCTGTAGTTTAGGAGCCTTGAAGAAGTCAATAATGTACACAGGGTTTAAATTTAGCACATCATCTGAAGCAGAGCTATAGCCTAGACATTCATCTAAGATGTGCTATAAACACAGACAGCAAAGAAACAGCGGTTTGATCCAATCAGTGTCTATTGTGGTTGTAGCTCCCATATTATTGATCTGTGGCGTCACAGACATCTAGGCAACCTGAATTTTATTATTTTGTATTTATTTAGGCCTACTGCTGTGGGGAAATGTACCCAATCAAACCTTTACTTACAAGAGAAAAAACTTTGTCTCACACAGATAATAGTACAATCAGTGATCAAACCAAGTTGTCGATAAAGTGTTTTGGTTTTGAGTCTGTCAATCAAACACACATCTGGAATTTCCAAGAAAGCATACAGTTTTCCTAAACACAGCGTTTTTCAAATGAATATACCGGTAATCAAATAGACAGACAGTCAAGATAAGAGACATAAATTGGAAATCAACGTTTTGTCAAATCTAGACCAGGTCTTTTCAACCACACTGATGACATACTGACACTTCTTACTTACACATTTACAATTCATGGAAGGTCATGTCCTCAATAAAATATCCTTATTGGACCCCTCCATGAAAACTGCTGTGGATTACAATGCCATAAAATGCAGTATTTATAGTAATACTAGAGAAAGAAATGCAGCTTTGATATTGCAGATCAACGTAGGGTTTTTAAATAAGAGACTACAGGGTATGAAAGGTCCTGTGGAAGTGACTGAATTACAAGGGTTAAGGTCGGAGGTTAAGATTTTCTCTCATCTAAATTAATGTCAGAAATGGTGCCAAATAGGCTTTGGTGGTGTTTAGTGGCAGTGGAACCTCTTTGAATTTCAGTGTAGGTTCTTAAACTTGGAGCAGATATTCGTCATCCAACAGATAATCGTAGTGCAACCGAGTAACGTTAGTGTCATTGACTCACCACTGATACCCGACTGACTAACGGTATGGGTAACCTTACACATTTAGGTCAAAAAAGCACTAGGCCATGTCATGACTGTCTAAGCCACAAATGATGCACAACTGTACGCTTAGCCGGTGAAATCGAGGAGCGGTTTGTTGATTCAGATTAAAATGTAGACATGAAAGGCACGCGTGCAGCGCATGGTGAATTCCTGAAGCAGGTTACTATATTAGCCTAGACGTGTCTACTAATCATTCTTGGTGAACACTTCCCTTGACCTGCTACTTACAGCTAGCACTTGCCCCCTTTGACATGAAACAGCACTTGAAGACTAACGTTAGCCAACGTTAGAAATTAAAACATGAAATCAGTCCATTTACTCTGGATAACGGTAACCTTAACTGTCGACGCAGTTAGAGTCTGATACTTTGTAAATCCTCCAAGTCATATTACAGAGTTTACTGTAACATCAACCGAAACTAACAAACCAGACGTTTCCACTCATCATCATTCACAAACATCAACGTTACATCGTTTCCCCACAGATAGCTCTGCTTGCTAACATCCGTCTCCTAGCAACATATCTAGCTAGCTACCGTGCTCATTTAATGATGTCTCTTAACATTAGGTAGGCGTACAACACCAATATTTCTAACTTACCTGTGTTATGTCTGGCTAACGATTGGCCTGGAGAAACATTTCTGATAGCATGGATGGATGTCTAGGGGTATTCTGAAGAACACACCAGCTTGTGAAAACAGATTAGTGTAACGTTATTATGCTACCGCTTTTTGTAGTGGCTTCATTGGTAGGAAAGCTAGCAATAGCCAGGTTATCCAATGGGTTACGTGTTAACGATAATTTGACAACAGATAAAAGATAAATGTAACTGAAATGAAACGAGAAAAAAATATGCGACGGGATCCCATGTCGTTTCAGTCGTAGCTTTCGTCGGCGGTTAGGTCTAATCTAACCCTTACTCAAGATCGTTTTCTTTGCAGTGGGATTAAGTTGAATGACTAAAAATATTGTCAGTGACATCGGAATGTCATCGACTGACCAGTCCAACTAATTGCTGGCTCTCTGGCCAAGTTTTAAAATCACATGAATGGACGTTGGACAGCTCCCGTTGTCATATTTTTTGCTGGCTATGCAAAGTGAATTGGAATCAATCGACTCCTTCCTCATGCATGCTGTTTATGGCGAAACCAACATGCTCGCATCTACTGTGATGCTATGCCCTGTCAACGTCATATTTCCTTCGGCTTTGACATGAAAGGAAACGTAACGGCAAATGTAAACGTTCAGACATGAAACAAAACGAAGGCGTTCCCAGCAGGTAGCATCCTCTGTGTCTCGGATATGAAGCATGCTTCTCCACAATATAGCGAAAAGGGGTTGCAAGCGCTATCCAGTGGTGATCTGACTGTAAAGCATCCCTGATAAACATTGGAAAATGAAAAGTTTGGTTAAATCTAGTTTCAGCTACGTCACCCATGTTTGCTGATATACCTCATGCTTTCTGGACTTCCAATCCGAAGCCCAGCTGCATCACAACAACACCAATGCATTTTAATTACAGTAGGTCTAGCAATGCATATTTTCATCGTTACTACAGGTATTTGTCGAAGTTACTTATATTTAATACTAAACCAACTTCAGCTTTTATCACTTTTACTCATTGTTTAAACTTCTCAAAACGTTTCAGTTAAATTGAGACCTAAAGATGTCTATAATTATTTGCAGAGTTCCTGGAGAGTTTACTTCCTAGTCTATAAAGTTAATAGGCATGTGCTTTGCTAAAAGTTATAATGTGTTGCAGGTTAGTCGAAGACCATGATACTAAGAGAGGTATAACTCTACATGTCTTAATTGTATGAAATTATGAACTTATTTGTCTTAACACAACACTGTTAGAATAGCCATGCACCAAAACGTCTGTCTCCAACCACTGAAAACCTACGAGGGCATAAATTCTTCATCTACAATGGACATGGACTTCTCAAGTGCCATATCCAGCCAGATGGAGATGGAGAAGATGAAGGTGGACCCATCACTTGTAGGGTGGGTTCTGGACTATTTTCACCTCAGACCACATATGCGCCTACAGAATAGTATCTCTAGTACCATCCTGAGCAGCACAGGGGCTCCACAAAGAACTGTGCTGGTTCCATTCCTGTTCACCATCTATATATAACAGATTTTCAATATAACACCGACAGCTGCTTTATGCAGAAATTTTCAGATGACACTGCTGTTGTCGGCCTCATCAAAGGGGTGTTGAGAAGGAGTATAGGGGCACGGTGGAGGACTGTAGAATGGAGTGCACACAATCATCTCCATCTTAACACAACAAAACCCAAGGAGATAATTGTGGATTTTAGGAGGGGAAGGAATAGGAATCAACCAACACCAATCACCATAATAATCACTGAGGTGGAGGTGGTTACCAACCACAGGCACTTGGGAGTGCAGCTGAACAGTGGGCTGAATTGGAGGAGTCGTTAGGAGACAGTGTACAGGATGGGTCAAAGCAGATTTTTTTCTTTTAACATCTGTCAGCCTCTACTGTGCAGTGTCTACCATTCAGTGGTGGCCAGTGTAATGTTCTTTTCTGGGGTGTAGGGGCCTGTGAAGCCGACAGAAACAGACTGGACAAGCTGATCAGAAAGGCTGGATCAGTGGTAGGGGCTGAGCTCCAGTTCAGCAGGTGACAAGAGGCCAGAATCTTGAATAAATGGGAGTTCATTCTGGACAATACTAAACACCCAGTCAGTGCCCTGAGAGTGAGTCTTTTAGTATTATTTATTTTATTGTATCTCTTTCTTAACTTAGTGGGTATTTAACTGATTAGGAGTGGATGTGAGGTATGTTGTGGTGTGATGTCTACATGACACTGTAATTTCTTATAATGGATTATTAAAGGATCTATCTATCTTTCTATCTATCTATCTATGAGATATCCCACCACAATCAAACCTATACAAGCAGTAACCCCACAAATGAGGCTTAAATGTCATGTCAGTGACTACCCAAGGTATACCCATATTCTTTCTTGTTCTGCAATAGTTTTTTTTTTCTTGTATATTTGGTTGTTTTTATTTATTGCATAGTTTTCGGCTATAGGTCATTAGTTAATCCTGTGGACACTGTAGTATATGTTGTGTGTGATTTTTTAAGCTGCTGGGACCTTGAATTCCCCCTTGGGGATCAATAAAGTCAATCTATCTATCTTAATGGCCTTGAAATACCACTGGCATTTTTGTGTTGACAATGTTCTATTCTTTCTACTAAGTTATATTTCATTTAAAAGTAGTATTACTATTCAGTGTGGTATTTTTATTGTCGTCATCTGTGGCTTTCTTTTGAGAGAAGCATCTGATAAATATAATTTAATTTCTGACAAGAGACACACAAACGCAGATGATTTGTTACACGTTTAATCAGTTACATTTATTTGAGATCATTTTTTATGTAGCAGTAGATCATTTCCAACTTGGTTACAGAGTACTTTTTAGTTTTTTAAAAAGCATTTTTACGGTATGCGTTTATTTTGAGAGAGGTTACAGTGTATAAGGGAAGGAAAAAATTTGTAAGACTGCACAATCATTGTTTTCATGCTTGACCATACGTGGCAGGGGTTGCATGGTGTGTGTAAACAGTGGGCTAGTTTATTTTGGCATGCCCAGCATGAGTGGAGTTACATACAGCATGTCTTTGTGTTTTTGGGTGATCAAACGAAAACTGTGCAAATCAAAGAGTCTTTGCTGGTTTTGGTGTTTGCAAGAGGTCAGGAGATCTATAGGACGGTGGCTCAGTGCGACTCCCAATGATGGAGTTAAGAGTGAAATCTGGAATGGCTGAGTAAAACATAAAAAAAGGCCTCTACAGAAGATTTGGTGATTTCACATATATTATATACACACTGTATCAATTACATTGCCATTGTGAAACATTCATTCATGTCAGTGACATCAAAATAAGGAAAGTCCATTTAAACTCAACAAATAAAACATATGAGGAAAAGATGCCAATGTTTGATACTTCAATAAATTAAAACAATGCATTTTATGTAAACATAAAAAAAAAACGCATAGAATCTGCTCACATCTCTTTTTAACATGTAATGGTTACATCTATGGAGCCCCATTCAGATGGCACCTTAGAACTTTCAGGAGAGTGCTTCTACAGCTGGAAGACTAAAAGATCCAGTGTCTTCACTAGCCTGCTTAGCTAATACCAATCTGCTGAACATGGTCCAATCATTTTAAATATAAGTCAAGCAGTAGACTAGTTGATGGTGGTCTAACGTACAGTAGATTTTTTTGTCCTTTTTCTTTTTTGTGCTTGGATTATTAAGATCACTGGATCCATATTATCACTTTTCTTCAGAATCTGCAGTATATCAGTCAGATCTGTCACACTCCCTGTTCTTGAAGAATTACTGCAGATTTGGTGCCTAACAACTTTAAAGAAAACTTTACACAGTTTACCTTTTCTTGGTTTGTTAAAAAAACACCAACAATCCTAACATTTCTCTTTGCTGGACCTCTTAATGGCTTTTAGAGGCTACTCTCTGCACTCAAGGCTCATTTAAGTGGGGACTGAATCTTCATTTTATAGATTTGTTTGCCATTCAAATGGATCACAAGATACAAAAGCTATCTAAATGACCTGAAAGAGGAGAAAAGCATAAAAGTTCATATTTCACTGACATACAAAAGTAAATGGTTATAAATCTGAAGTTTACTAAAATATATTTTTTTAAATTCTCCATCTTTTTTCATATCATAAAAGATCCAAAATATATATTCTACAGTAATAAAAAGTAGAAAATATGTACTTCACATATACACATTGTATTTTGTACAGAGGGAAGGAAGTGAGAGACTACAAATAACCTGTTTTTTTTTTTTGACCAGAGAGATTTTTATGTGTGAGCAGAGATCCGTAATATATTGTATCGCTTTAAAGTCATGCGTATGGATCCCAAGTCCCGGTTGACTCGATCTAGGCGGTTTTCCAACGTTACCTGTGACACAGAAAGTTTTATTAAAGGAAGGTTTTTTTTTGGTAATATATTTTATCTTTTAGCATAATTAAAGCAGTCCAGCTGTCCTTAGATAAGTACCAGCCAAGCCTTTCATTTTTTTCTTACTTTGTGACAGTCACTATAGACAGATGTTGTTTCTTTTTTTCCAAAAAATAGCAGCATTGCACGTTTTCACTGATCTATGAGGATGTGTTGTAAACTATTCACACCAATCTATGTAGATGTGTTGACATTTTTCACATAAGCTGACAGACAAGGTAATAAACATTATTTAAGCTTTATTTTTGCTGCATAGTGGTGATAATCTAACATGTGCTTTTAACTGTGCCAAGAAATCATTGGATGGCCTGCGAGAGCCTTTATTCACACAAATTGGCAATAAGACTAACCTAAAATTAACCTAAAAATAGTATCAAATGTTGCCTGGTGTTGGTGTAAAGCTTTATTGTATAGAATGAATACCTCTTCATGACACTAATATAAATGTATGCACCAATATTATTTAGCAGGTTTATGAGAACCATACCTCATCTAGCCTGGTCTGCAAGGTGACCCTGCCCCCAGTCCCTGGCATCCTGCTTAAGGCTGCCTCAATCTGGTGGAGAGAGAGAGAGAGAGGGAGAGGGAGAGAATAAACATGCTGAACTAAATGTAATGCATTCACATATGAGGTCCACAGGCCACTTCAGGGCACTCGACTGATGAGGTGAACCACCATGGCAGCGGTGACCATGACATCGGAGGAGGAGGAGGGGCGGGGGGTTATTACTGACCCTGCCCTCTGTACAGAACAAGAACGAGTGGGGACACACATGCATTCATACACACACACACACACACACACACACACACACACACACACACATTTCCATAAATAGAAGTCATTATCTGGAGCAACATTCAGAACAATGAAGTCCCCGTTATGCAACAGGTCAAGCTGCGTTAATGTTGTTGCCACTGCACAGGGAGATGAGACCCCGCACCCCACTCACTCCGTCTCTCTCTCTCTCTCTCTCTCTCTCTCTCTCTCTCTCTC
>JAGFZM010000209.1:869942-902646 GCA_017657215.1 Limnothrissa miodon
TATATAACTACAAATTGCAGCTGCAGCACCAAAACTTCTTTTATGTTGTCACAATGCAGCGGTGGCCAGGGGCAGTTCAACTGTGTCACCAGAAGGGGGAGCAGTACTCACATCCAGTAGCATCTTGTGCTCCTGCTTCCTGTGGGCTTCTTCATCTTCGCGTTCCTTGCAGGCATTCTGCGCGGCCGCCTCTAGCTGCCTGAGTCGGGCCCTGAGCTTGGCGACCAGCGCGTCTTTCTCCCGGTTGGCACGGCGACTCTCCTCTAGCCGTTGCTGAACGGCTTGCACAGCATTGCTTGCTACCTCGTAGCGTTCTGGCCATTCCCGCTACATACACACAAAGAAATGCAAATAAAACGCAAATGCTAAGATGAAAACATCTTACCTAGCATGTTGTAAAATAGACTAAGATTCTTGCATTAGTAAGTAAGCCACTACCAGTGCAAGACAGAGTATGTCACTATGGTACATTGTATTAACATTGATGTCCTAATGCGTGAGAATATACATAATGGGTTTGTTGAATGTATTTATTTATGTACAGGAATAGAGGAGTATGACATGGTGATACATTGTGCGTGTGTGTGTGTCTGTGTGTGTGTGTGTTATTGTTAGTTTACCAGTTGTTTCTCCAACTGCTGGTTTTGTTCTTCCAGGTCCCTAATGCGCTGGCCTGCCTCGCCCAGCACTCTGTCTAGGTGATCACACCTGGAAGAGGATAACCAATAGCAACACATTCTCATGTACAGCTGATTACAGCAAGTGTGTGTGTGTGTGTGTGTGTGTGCGTGTGTGCGTGTGCGTGCGCGAGAGAGAGACAGAAAGAGAAGAGAGACACATCTGATAAACCTTTTCAAATATGCATCCTCACCTTTCCTGGAGAATCTGGTTGCTCTTCTCGATGTCCAGTGGCAAGTGGGTTAGTTCCAGCTTCTCCTTCAGAGAGGCGATTTCCGACTCGTAGTACGCCCGCAGGTCTGCCACATGTCTCGCATGCTTTTCCCGCAGGTTCTGCCTCATTCTACACACACACACACACACACTTAAGTACATTTATTTGGATCTCAGAAACAGGCAAGTAAATACAAGACACACACACACCCACAGACATGAGCCTTCAGAGTATATCAGAACAAAAAGAAACAACAAAAAAACCCTCAAGTGTTTTTAGCAGGTGAAGTTTCCTGAATTTATGACACTTTGAAGTGACGCATACAAAGAGAATCAGTGAAAGCTTCTGTCCTTGAAAGCTCGAAGAGCTCACCAGCTGCACTCATTCTAAATTTGTCTGCATTATGGATAGTACCTCAGTAGTGGTCTCCAAAAGGGACTTGTTTCCTTCATGCGTGTGCACATGTTTGTGGTAATGTATGGCTAACTTACAGTGGGCTGAATCTGTAGGCAACAGGACAAAGAAACACACACACAGCTAACTCACAGAGAGAGCGTCACAGGGTCTTCAAAAGAGGTGGTCCTTTCGAGTCTGGCAGCGGAGCTGAGGGTGGGGCTTGTCCTTGGTGCGGAGCTGAGTCTGGAGGCAGGCTTCTGGGTGCGCAGTGTAGACGTGGGCGTGGTGCTGGAGGTGTGCCTACCCTCATCCTCGCTGCAGGCACCACTCACTTCCTCCGCCTCCTGGCTGGCGGTGTCCCGGTGGGCAGGGTCAGTGTCGGGATGGAGGTGCCAGGGCCCATGTGGGCTGCTGAGGGGGGATGGCGATGCCAGCCCGGACGTGCGCTCCGACGTGGCGTCTGGCGTGACCTTAGGCTGCTTCAGACTGACCACAGGCTCCAGGGTCAACACCTGCAGAGCACAGAGGGAAGTAGGGTCATGCATTACCTTATGGTAACAGTACAGTAGGCTTTGTGACATACATACTGTTTGCATATGTAATACAAAATCTTAGGAATACTGAAATTACCCATCTGCATAACCCATCGACTAAGAATTAAATATAGGTCCAAAGAGAACCTTGCTAATTATTATTTATATATATATTTTTGCTAATAATTACAAAATGTCGCTTAGATTTAAAATTCATGTTAGTTCAAAAACGAGATGTGCTTAGTGAAATTAACATTAACAGGGAAAGAAACAGAAAAAGAGAGAGAGCATTATATTGTTGCAAGAGTAGAGCATGCTAGCGGCAGCTTTATGTTATGATTGCCTTGTGACACAGTAAAACAACATGAAAATACAATGACAGCTTTGTGTTTTGCAACATAGTTTGGCTGTCACAGACAGAGCAGCCTTTGTGTGGATTTAGAATGATTAGACGGTCATCAGCCAAGGCACAGTACAGTAATGCCCAGTTTTCACCTCACCACACTGCAGGAGTGCAGCCCCAGTGCAGTAATGGGCTGCACAGGGCTAATGCTTCATATTTATTGCCTTGTAACAAAGGTGATCTATTATAATTCACATAATTACTGAGAGATACTGTGCTTTTGAACTTTCCTTAAAAAAAAAAAAAACGTTTTGGCACACTTTTCCTGTTAGAAATCTAGTCATGACTCTTGAGGTTACAGTCCTGTGGTAGAGCTGGAGATCTTAATTTTTATCATTTTACTCGGGCCCGGGTCGGGTTCGGGTTTGCGCCATGGCTTTCACGGTAAATGAGCGGTGATGCATTTTGACCAGCGCGAAAGATGCAAAAATGGATGCAGACGAGGTGAAGCAGAGGATAGAGTGTGGCGTTTATACTACATTTTGGTTGAGCCAGCCACGAGCACAAGGTCTTTTAAGTGTTAGAAACGTTTAATGAATAAATGAATGAATGAATGAATAAAATGAATGAATGAATAATGAATGAATGAATGAATTAATAAAATGAATAAATAATGTTAAAATGTACACCCCTAATGACTCATTCCTGACAAAATGAGGAAGAGTGTGTGCATATTTGAATCATTTCGGGCTGTAAACAGGTTCAGGCTTTAAAAAGCTGTCAGTCAAAATGTACTTGTCGGGTTTGGGCCAAATTTTGTCGGGCTCGGGCCGTGTCGGGCCTAACTTTTAAGCCCCGTTTCCAGCTCCATCCTGTGGTACCAAACATACGAACAACTCAACAGCCAATTATCTACTTTACCATCTACAGAGGCAATCCTGATCTGAGAGATTTCCCACACCAACTCCCTCACTTTCTCAGTTCCTGGCCTTGGTGTCCTTGGCATAACATCACATACACTTAACGCTAAAATAAAAAGCTGTGCACAGCAGGACTGTTGTGTCTGACCTGGGGAGAAGTGGAGCTGGAGCCGGCTAGGATGTCCCAGTCCTGACACTTCAGCTCACCACTCTTCCTGGTCTGGTAGATCTCCTTCAGAGACACTGACAAGGCGTTCTCAGGGGGTGGGGTCTGCAGGAACACACACACACACACACACACCTGATCAACTATGGTCAGTGACTTAAGCCTATGCTTGATGATACTCACGTTAAAGGGATAGTTCGGTTTTTAACACATTGAGCCCCTTTCACAGGTTGTCTAAAATGCAATAAAGTGGTTGACATCAAAATTTTGACGATTCGGCTATTTGGGAAATGTAGAATCGCCTCTGCCTGCCTTCAAAATGGCTAGCAATGGGCATGTGTTGATTCTATCCTTAAAACACTGGTTTAAAAACAGTGCTACTCACCAAGTGGTTAGAGGTGCTCGATGATGTTCCAAAACATGTATCGTAGCGAAATAAAGCTTCCGTCATGTTTTATTTGGCACTTTGTTTATAAGAAGGAGCAAATAGATCCCTATGTGACTTACAAAATGGCAAATAAAACATGACAGAAACTGTATTTTGCTACAATACTTGGGTTGGAACATCAGCAAACGCTACTAATCACTCCATGAGTAGCTCTTTTTCAAAACCAGTGTTTAAAGGATAGAAACAACAAATGCCCATTGCTAGCCATTTTAAAGGCAGGCAGAGGCGATTCTATATTTCCCAAATAGCCGAGACAGGAGCAATCATCAAGATTTTGGTGTCAACCACTTTATTTCATTTTAGACAACCTGTGAAAGTGTGTTAAAAACCGAACTGTCCCTTTAAAGATGATAAGAACAAAAGTCCTCTATTATTTAACAATATCTTTCAACAAAGCTGAATCTTAAATGACCCACGATAGGTCGACACATAGACAAGCACACAGATGACAGACAAGACAGACAAGTTCGATAACGTAACTGCTGTCTGACCTGGCATTGATCTGGCCATAGGGTGGATTGAGGACTCCTGTCTGGGCCTGTGGCCATGCCCTGTGAGGGGAGGGGTGAGGTGCTGCAGAAGCTGTCGGGCAGGGGCCGATACAGCTCAGACTCATCCAGGCGCCAGTAGGTCAGACCTGATCAGCGATAGAGAGGGAGAGTTGCTTAGAACAAAAACATAGTAAGTAAGGAGGGGGGGGGGGGGGGTCAGGATCAGAATCAGAGAATGTTTTTATGCCAACACATAACAAACACAACTGGGGCCTCAACAACTGAACTTGAATGAGCTGACTTCATGATGGCCATGACTGCCATGGCAATCTGTGAGGATCCAAAGGTTAGTGTTCGAGTAGGACACTGGGATACAGCCCTTAATATTATCCATTTAGCGTTTATTTCCTCCTCTGTGATGCTTGAGTAAAGTTAAGGTCAAGTTAGGCTCTTCAGCTGAAGCTCAGGAGAGATTAGAGCAGATGTGTGTTTTTGGTGTAAGAGGAGTAGAGACTCAGATCTGACCTGAGGCTTCCGACACAAGGCTGTCACTTCTCTTCAGAGAGCTGGGACTGGAGGAGTCTACAAGACAGCCAGGCTGGAAACGGGGAAGAAGAAAAAAAACTATAAGAAACAACATGTGGAAGATGTGGAGGAACAAATTTGGACTTCTCAGCATCAGTAGAGACACAAAAATGCCAGTTGAAGTACATACTGTGTACTCATACCCATCTCTGACTTAAATTTTGACTGTAAAACTCAACTGTATGGACAAGTGGCAGGACTACCATAGCCGTAGAAAACGGACGACTGACCTGATCATGGTGATTGGCTGGTGGAGTCCTGCCCATGGCCCCGACCTCGCTCTTCTCCTGAACCGGTGGGGGAGAATGGCGTGACCTTCGACCTACCCTCTTCTGACTTTGCTGTTGTCGCTGTGCCCATGAAGTCAGTGCTTGCCTGCAGTCATTAGGGGTAGACAGTGAACGGTATTTTGTAGTTCTTTCAAACAAACACATTTTGCTTGGGAGTGGAGCACACCTGCCTGTTCTACAACAGTACTCGTATCTTTTAAGTATATGGTGTGACATAACTTAATAATTTCATATAAATATTAAACCCACTATGTGTAAGTTTTATTTTTTTCGTATGAGAATTTCTCCCATCTATCGGCGAAGTGGTATACTGCACACGTTTGAATAAAATGTATTAGCCCCTCCCTTCCCACGGTCCTCATTTCCCATGGTCCTCATTTTGAAAATGGCGGCGCAAAATGGATATTCTCATTTGGTACCCAGCCACATCTATATATAAATGGAAATTACCGAGTTTACGGGAACACTACAGTTTATTCATGGAGGTAATTACCATCGTTTTACATTATATTTTTAAAAGAAAAAATTTATTTTTAATAAAAGACGAAGATAACTAGAAGATAAATCCTACACATAGTGGCTTTAAGTATGCTGTAGCCTGGGCCTATCCATACTTCCTGTGACGCTACATTCAATTTCGGGAGCAAATCAGTCTGGCCAACCTCCCATTGAAATTAATTTACCCATCAGTGCCACTGAGGCATCTCATAGATGCAGGTAAAGCCTGCCTCTCAAAAGGCGGGTAGTACGGTAGGTTGGCCAGACTAAGCTCCTATGAGTTTATAGTCGCGGAAGCCAGGCTGAGTACCGTATGCTGTGTAGTACCAAGACAAATATGAAATATAAGTTTAAGCAAGTTCTTCATTCATAGTAGAGGATAATGTAGATGTAGTCCAAAATTACATCATAGTATAAGTGTAACTATTTTCACTCCTTTAATCCTGTGAGGGAAATTTGGTCTCTGCATTTATCTTATTCATTAATTAGTGAAACCCACACAGCACACAGCGAATACAAAGTGACTCCCAAGGAGGGGTTAGGTGTCTTACTTAAAGGCCACAGTCTCTCTCGCTGATAGATTTGTCAGAGATTTTAGTGATAATCTTTCTACAGTTCATCATGTAGGCCTAAATGTAGTTACAGTATGCTACATGGATGCTGTTACTCCTATATTACTCATAAAACAATACCTAAAACTGGTTGGTTTTGCTCATATTACTGGTTTTAACAGGCCTTTTAATTCTGCTGTTGAACATTCAAATCGCTAAAATGCCTTGTCTGAGCATGTTGCCAATAGTGTTGAAGGGTAGCTGTCTGTTGAGAGAGATGCTTTTGTATTTTTAATTAAGCTGCAACCTACCTGCAGGGTGCGTGCTGGTGGGTGTGTCCGATAGGTGTGGAGGCGGGTCTCTGCTGGTGCTCCTGATTGGCTAGGCAGGAGTCTGCCAAGGGGGAGGTCAAGAGGTGAGACTCCGCTTCAAGATCGACCTCCCAAGTGGAGAGCGTCCCGTACCCGCTGACCGCACCCTCTTCAGAGCTCTCGCCCGCGCTGGCCACCTGGGGCTGCGCTGAAGGGGAGGAGCCTCTGCCATTCTGCAGACTCTTGGAATCCGCCCCTAGTTTGGCGTCGGCGTCGGCAACCTCCTGAGTGGCAGCTGGCTGTCCCGCCTTCTGTTCTACGCTCTGCTTCTGCTGCAGCTGCAATAAGGCCTTAATCTCATCCTGGATGAGCTGCAGACACAGGCACACAGATGTGCAGACACACATACAGAAACACACGCAAATGCACATCACAGACCCATTATTATCAAGTCCAAAAGCATTCTTGGCATTTCTAAGCATTAGGTAATGCAAATAAAATGATTAAACAGCCCATGCACACACACACACAGACTAACACGCATGTAGAATATCCATAGTAAAAACGATGACACACTAATGGCACACACACACACACACACACAAACCACCTAATTGCAATTGTGGAGGTCTGACCTGTATTTGGCACTGATACTGCTCCTGCTGGGCTAGAATCTGCTCCTGATATTGCTTCTCCACCAGCTGGAAGAGGTGCAGCCATCTTCCCTACAGACAGAGGCAAAGCAACACTTCAAAGCATGCCCAAACCACAGCCTCAAACCCAAATGCTTAGGTTGTTCCATCAGAGGCAGCCATGGCACTAACTGAAATTGATTTTCTAAAGTGGACCGTGAACGAATCAAAAGCAGTGTACTTTACAGTAGTTCATTCTTGTCCTCACGAGCAGATATCAATGCACAAATCCACAGGATCAGTTATTCTAAATGCAACAAGATGAGAAGAATGAGGGGAATACGCTTTTTGGCTCAAGTTGCATGCAGCAGTGCTGATTTTGCCCGTTTCTCTCAGTTCCTTGATGAAGCTGGCAGCATCTGGCAACTGTCTGACAGCCCTACAGATTACAGATGAGACAAACGTAGCCTGGCCGAACACCCCCCCCTCCTCCAACCCTCCCCCAATGGGTCTTGCTATGACAAAAAAATAAGAGCTGTGTTCGGTACCCTAATGTCATTTACAAGCAACAGATACTGTCCGCGAGTCCTTCACGGTACGATGACCATTAGTAATATTTCATGAAGGCCCTCTAGAAGGGGGAGGAGGAGGAGGAAGAGGGAAAGCAGTCGCAGCCAGGCCGGGCGGTAATGGGGCCCAGGGCATCAGCTGGACTGTGTTTCACTGGGACGGCAACACACACGCAAACACACACTTTACCCCCTTTACCTAAACCTCAGGGACTCCACAGAACACAGTGCCATGCATAGAAGTATTTTTTCTTCATATTCAGGGCACACACAATGTTCTCCTCTGTCAAACTAAGTCATTGTACGTAACAGCAATGTGAGAAAGCTAATGCAACTAGGTAAATCTGGCTTTCCGAGACAGGCTATAAATGCGTACCGCTACCAGTGGCCAGCTGTATCTCCATAGACGGATTCTGTTGCTGGGGTGATGTAAATCTCACAGCCTCATTCTCATAAGAAATGTATGCATAAAAAATGCAGAAGCACATTGGGATGTCCATCTTCATCATTCTACAGCCCTGTGGTTAACCTGGATTTTTTAATACAGCTGGATTTTTTCAGTTTACTCTCTGAATATACTGAAGTCATGAAGGATCAGTAGTAATATTGGGCTCAAAGGAATAACTAACTTTGGTTTATTACCCAGCTTGAAGCCAGAATACAGCAGAAAAATTACCTATAGGCACTTAAATAATTAGGAATCAACTATTGGGACATACTGTAAAAAAAAAACAATAAAAAAACACCAATACTGTACTATATCTCTCCGTAAAACTGCCTTCTACTTTGGGTGGTGCTGTATCAAACTCAATGCTACAGGCCATAGCCACCAATAGCCCTTGTAAGCATCGACCGTGAGGTCTATTCCAGGCTTCAATACGGCCAACCGCATCTTACCTCACAGTTCTTCCAGACCTCGGGGTCAGTCTGACCACTGTTCTGGATCTCCTGCACCAGAGCGCGGAGCGTCTCCAGAGAGCTGGGGTTGATAAACGGGAGGGGCCTGTCGGAACCCAACTCCTCCGTGTCTGGACACAGGCCACTGAGAGGGTGACACAGAGAAAGATTAAGAGAGAGAAAGAAAGAAATTGAAGAAAATATAGGTAGTTTAGATATGAGGCTAAAATCTTTTAACTAACAATTTTCAGGTTTGCAAGTGTTTGCAGAGTTACTACTGGCTCTTTGATTTACCAAAAAAAAAATTATGATTGAATATTTATTTACCAGAGAATATATGTTAACTGTTGATCTTAGATTCCTGTATACATTAGCTGAAGTCTCCTCTCAGAATAAAAGGTTTTATCATTCTAGACATTCACTGTCCACCGTACTATAGTCCACGATTTGGCCATCCAACTTCAGGAATTTGCATCTGAATTTAGGTTTTGATCAGGAACATCAGAAAAGAGGTTAAGAACAGCTTCCGTAGTTCTGGCCACACTCACCGTATCCTGTGAGGGAGACTTTGTGCAGCCCTGCTCCTGTTGGTCTCCTCTGCAGCCTGCAGGAAGCCCTCTAGGGTCTGTACCGGCCGGTCTCGTTCCGTGGGCCTTAAGTCCTCCACCCCCACCGGGCCAGACGCCGTGTCCTCGGAGGATACGATGGACGCCTCGCTGTCCTTGCTCCTGTCGGCGTGGTGATGGTGGTGGGGGACATGGTGGTCTGTGCTCAGGGCCACCGAGCTGGACACGTCCTCAGAGATGCTGTCATCTGTGGACATGCTTATGGGTCCTCAGTGCAGGAGCGGATCTGACGTCTGAGGAGCGGGAGTTGGTACGAACATGACTAGGTGGCTTTTATTTAAATCATCGCAATAACACTATGGTAAACTTTTAGCAAACCAAAAATCAAAACCATTCCCTTAAAATTATTAAGCCTAACTGTACACAAGGGGACAGCGCAAGACATAAGGAATTCCGCCTCATCTGTAACAGCTTTATCTGAGAGACCGAAAATAAAACAGAAAGCTGGCTTAATCTTACTTTCTGGGACTGTACAAGATGTAGGCCTACTGTCTTGGATAGGGTTTAAACCTCTAACCCATAACCTGACATGCTTTAACATAAAACTGAGGACCAATTTTGTGTCACTAGAGTGGATGCACATAAAATTCATAAAGATAACAGAGACAATTAGGCCTAAGTCTCTGTAAGATACATCTAAATCAGGATGCCTCATCAACGAGCAATAAAAAAAAAAAACAAGAGTTTTGGGTGTCATCCAAGCATTACTTTGACTAACAGAACACAATAGACTTGACACTGGCAGAGCTTAATTTTTGAAATTACCAATGAGTTAAAAATTCTGACATATTTACAATAAAAGATAAACCAAGTACATAGTTGAACTATCTATCTTTAGGCGGGCCAAAACACCAGCAATCAGACATGACAGCTGTCTGTGTGTAGTCTGGCGTGCAGATTTGATGCGCACCGGGAGGTGTACTGTACCTCTGTCAATCTAACTCAAAAACAAAACGCCAGACACAAACTTTACACATACTATATATAGACACAAAGCAAGTAATAAACTTAAATGCATCATGTGGATATCCATCAAGTTGGAAATGCGACTGTGGATGTTACTGTGTGATCAGAGGCAAACACTCTCTCAACTTACCTTAGTTACTGACAGACCCTACTGCAGCAGTAGCCAACTATTTGAGCAGCCACTGTGTTAGCTGAATGTAGACTGAAGCGATTACGCACAAAGACTGACATTTCTAGGCGATGGATGCTTTGCCGTGCACACACCGAGTAAATCAAACACAAGACACCGCCGCCTTCTAAAGCAATCTGTCTGACAAGACAGGAAGCTGACAGTTCCGCGCACTGCAGGCTTCTGCTTCGTTCATTTTAGCTTAGTGTCAAAACACAAAAGAGAGCATCCGCAATATCTCTAAGAAAGGCCAATATCGTTGTAGACTGAAGTGTCTTTCAAATCAATAAACTTAAAATGTACACTGAGTGCTGTTGTTGGCTTTTTGTCTCATCTGTAACACAGTGACGTTACGAAAGCCAGCCTTCTATGCTAAATATCATTAGCTAGCTAAAAGGGCTAACGTTCACAGAACAGTCAAGTCTCCATCACCTGGCAATGCAGCTGTAACATTCATCCGAAACCCCGCCTACTCAGTTTCATTAAGTACCATAGACATTTTACATACTCGCTGTTAGTAAGCTTACAATCACCAATCAAAACATATACATTCGGGACAGCTTACCTCTTTACTAGAGTTGTTACTTCTCCCATATTGCCGATGTCTTTTCAGCTTAGCTCTGCAGCTGCATAGCGCTGACTTCCACCCTTCAACAGTAAAGTCCTCTCCATTATGTCATTGGCCAAAAACATTCCAAAAGAACGAACATGATTGGTTTATACATTAACTAACAAAACTTGCCTTCATCTTACACATTGTGATTGGCCAAAAACTCAGACTGTGGCACTTTCGGTTGACAAAACAGTGCATTTGATTGGCTTGCCTTTGTGCGTACAAAAGGAAGTGACCTTCGAAAAATCCGTGTAGTAGAATTAAGACCATTGATTTGAAAATAATATTCATTATAAAATCAGTGATAAACACCAAGCCAAACGGCTATCATATAACAGTACAGTTCACAATACAACTGTCTAATATATATGTTTGCGACCAGTGAAAATTTGTTTTGAAAATGACAGTTCAAACTTCCATCAAAATACTCACAAACTAAAATGTTTTACTGGAAAATACACTTTATTACACAAGGTAATAAATACGTACAAAACGCAAACAACAGGTGCACCAACTGTCTGTTGAAACTCATTGTATAATGTCATAACATACAAAGTCTTCATTGTTTATTGTTTAGATAATCATAAAAACTTATACACACATATTCAGTCCCACATCAAAGCTCATGACTACTCTAACCCTGACATGGCCATGCACTTTCAATCACTAAAATCAAATGTGTTTGCCCAAATGCATGCATTTTTTAACGTTTCTATCTCAAATTCAAACTTAATAACTGGTTCTGAGATGATAACTATTTACAGTGCAGGCTTTTAGGTGCCTTTGAGAGCCAATACCTAAAACCCCTCATCCCTGCATATGACCTTCGCCTGTGTAACAAAACACCTAGATTCTGCCTGCCATTCCCCAGCCTTTATTGTAGAGGAGAGCATGCAGTGCCTCGTCTTTGACCATGTCTGCGTTCAGCGCGGAGGGGGAGATCTTTCCATGGCTAAGACCTTGCATTCCGTTCTGTCTCTGCCAAGCACTCTCGGACCAACCCTCTGGCATGGATGATGCCTTGAAACACACCACAAACAAAAAGGTAAGGAAGTAATGTTTCATAGACTTAAAAAAGGAAAGTGAAAGAAGTGACAGTGAAGTGTAATGTGCGTGAGCAATGGTAAAGTCTGAATAGCCTAATAAGTAAATGTATGATTACCTCGTTTTAGTCTCTCCATGGCAGTCTTGCTCCCTGCATATGTAGGCCGTATCTCCTTTCCAAGCTCCTCAATAATTGCAAGGAGTTCAGCATATTTGTTTTGAGGTACCTGGTTTCCATTTGGCCCCTAAACAAAGCACACACAGGTTAACAACAACAGGCAAAAATTAAAATGGCACATTCTGCAGATCTACCTGTGTGTGTTAAAGAAAAAGATTGATAAACAGATAGATAGAGATAGAGAGAGAGAGAGAGAGAGAGAGAGAGAGAGAGAGAGAGAGAGAGAACCTGTTGAAAGCCCAAGGTTGGTGGCCCGAAGTCATTTACAACTGGCCTGTAGGACTGGACTGTTGTCATGTTTGATGTTGAAGATATGTTTCCAACTGAAATTAAAACATAAATCATGTTACAGAAAATAAAATGAACATAAATATGTTATGATTTATATATACATTTTATATATGTTAAATATTACATACAATTTTATTGAATGAACAAAGTTTTATTTCTGCCTTTGTTAAACAGTCATGGCCTGGGCAAAGGCATCATGCTGTGCCAGCGCAGTGCTGCAGTACTACCCTTAGACACAGGGTGTCCTCTTAGAGCCGCACCGGTCCGAATCAGATCAATCACCAACCCCAGGAGACAATCATGGAGGCAACGGAACGGGGCTGATTTAAGGAGCTAAAGGATACATCTTTATCACATAGTAATGGCCTCCGCCACGCTATAGCCGCGGCCGCACGTCGGCGATTCATTCTATGGATACATTGTATCACCTCACCTAAACATTTTAGGCAGTAGCACACTAAGGACGGGCTTTTTTCAGTAGTAATAATGGCGGAGAAGAATTAGCCTAGCTCTTAGGATCTGACCTTATATATCTAACTGGACAAAACTACACAAACGGGTCTTTGCCCAGGTATTCTTTGTGAGGCAAATTTTTTACATTCGACAAAAATACATCCCAGACGAAATAAGAATTCTACTTTTTCACTCACCTTGGTTCCCCGAAGCACCCGGAATCTGTTGGTGAACATTGGGTTTGTAAGACATGCCCAACGACATTATAAATTGAAGAAATAAAAATGACCCGAAATTCAACGAAGCGTCTGTCTCGGAGACACTTTTTGTTTACAGCAGCGTCGCCGGCAAACATGGCCGTTACTTCTCACTGACACCAGGAGCAATCCATCACAATGGGACACATTGGCCTTAACCTCCACATCAGATAACGCATTAAGAATCCGACAAGTCAAAATTGCACTCTTCAGAAGTTTGGATAAAATCCGTGTTTTATGTATTATTAATAATATTTAATATAACTTTTTTTGTTTAAAAAAAAAAAACGTAACTACATCCGCATACAATATTTCACATTGATGCAACTTGCCATCGATTTGCGTTCGTGTTTTTATTCAGGGACACGAGTAACAATTTTGAAAATTTACCACTTGTATCCAAACAAATCAATCACTAAATTAAAAAAAAGATTCAGCCAAAACACACTAGCCAGCTCCTCGTTTCTCTTCGGGCAACATTAATTGAAACCATTGCATTCTAACCACTTCCCCTTTACACATTCTCTTAAATGCCTCTCACTGTAATAGTTGCCTTTCTGATGCCACTGACAGGTTGTCGATGTTGAAACTATCAGTAGGCCTCTAGCTTATATCTCAGCCCATGCAATCTGCATGTGACAATAGGCATGTGAATGTAGGCAGAGATGTGGATTCTCTGATTAAGTTTACTCTTTTAGTAGCATTGCAAAAATACCTGTAAAATTACAAGGACTAAAATCACTCAACAGAGCAGAGTTAAAGAAAACAAGTTTTTAATAGGGAGAGCAAATAAGGCAAGAAAAGCAATTCAAGTGTTTGTCCACAAGGAGTTTTATTGGTCTTATGCAAGAGGTAGAAGTCTTGCACTGTTCATTTTAATAGCCTTTGTACATCAAATCGGTCAGTAGTGCAACTCGTGCAAGGATGAAATGACATTGTCCTTCAAGTGTTTTACATCTAATATATTTAAGCAAAACATGTTTTTTTTCCTTTTAAGATATGCACCTATACACACTGGTATAGCAAAAACAGCAACCTAGATGAACCCTATCCTGTCCACGTATATACAGCACTCTGAAATGGGAGAAAAAAAACTGAGAAGAAAACAGAAGCTTGCGCTGAAGTTCCCTCCGCACACAGAATGTCAGCTCACATCGACACTGGACTGGGAGGCACAAAGGCGCCCGTCAGGTCTGAGTCCTGCTCTTTAAGTGAATCCAGTTCAAAACAGAGACATTTGCTTGCTGGCTTGCCTGTGCACCCAAAGCACAATCAGAATTAAGCCCATTTAGATTTCAACTGAAAAATAAAATGGAAAAACAAAAGGCGCTCTGGCCATGCAGAAAGACATGGTCCTCTACTTTCCATAACGAGAAAGAACGAAGCCCCCACCTTACCACCCACTGCCCTCTTCACCAGGATCATGCGGACTAAAAAAGAAATAGCAGGAGGACGTGGAGACGGGAGAAAAGGGTGTCTGTATGGGTGTGGCATGCACACTTTGAGCACACTTGAATGATGCCCAGCTTCTTTTGTGTATTCAAGAAGAGAGATATGACAACGTTCATGTAGTGATTCCCCTGAGTGTGGACCCATCAGTGTCATTAGGGTGCAGTGGAGCAGGCGATCAGAGCCAGAGAAGGTGCCATTTCCAGCTACAGAGGTCACATGTTCAAAAGGTCAAAGGTTATGTGGAGGCCAAGGGGGAAAGGAAAAAAAAAGTTAATCATAATTGAGTTGGCGTGCTGTAGTGGCAAAAACAAAAAACAAAACACTCCGCAGTCAGTCTCTCTGCGGATGCCTCTCGCACTTCTCTCGCACACGCTGTCCGCAGAAGAAAAGGTCGGGAACCTACTCCTGTTCAGGCCAGTCGGAACCAACGGGACCCTGAACTCTGTCTGTCTCTGTGTCTGACTGAGACAAAGCATTCCAGCAGCAGCTTCAGCCACTGCGACGCGTGGAGCTGGCTTGAGGTCAGAGGGGAAAGTTCAAAGGTGTGAAGGAGGAGGAGGAGGAGGAGAAGACCGGAGCCTGCCGGCTGCAGGAGGAAGGAGTAGAGTGGATTAAGGAGAGCGGTGGGGCTATGTGTTGGCCGAGTGGCTGAGGCTCTGCGGGTGCAGCTGCTGCCACATCTGCTGCTGCTGGACAGCCAGCTGCTGCGACTGGTCCGACGATGACAAGAGATTGGTCAAAAGGGACACACAGTTGGCTGGGATCAACAAGCCTGTGTAAAGAAAACAATGCATCAGACACACACCTTGCATATATGTAACAAAGGCGGTTAAGCGTCAAAAAAGCCATTACATCAGACTGACTTTCACAGGTTTTTCTCTCATTAAATTTCCATCCCACTCTACACCCAGTTAACTAAATAACATTTGAGGGGACAAAATCAGCTGATCTAATTACAAGATGAAGGTTAGCTTGTGCTCAGTCATGTGAGACAGATACAGTGAGCCACAGTTGGCTTTGGCAAACTTACCAACAATTCTCTGCCCGTCTTCCGTTCTCAAACGGACGATCTGCATTTTGACGTTGGTTCCGCTGACTGAGGCCAGCACTCCTTCCACTTTGGTCCAGACGCTGAGGACAGAGCCACACAGGACATAGTAGGTTCTGCAGCGCAGCCCGATCTCACACTGGAGTCCTGCCGAAGCCTTCTTGCAGTTCCCGCGCCTGAAACGACCAGGAAGTGAGGCAGTGTATTCTGCACACCTCTAACACACTGACAGCCAAGCCAGAAATACTCTTGCATGTCTTGAAGCATCTACAGCAAGACTTCTTTATTTGATCCTTTTGTCTCATTGTCATTGATCGTCTGAAAAGTTATCAGGAGATTACTAAATTGGAGACAGCCTAAATGAAATGTGAGCAACTTTTTTTTTTGTTTTGTTTACACACCGGTTTTAACCGTAAAAACAAATGTTCATTGCTTAAGTTATCAGTTTAAACACTGAGCACATCCACATGAGACATGGGGGCTTAAGCTACTGGCATAGCTCTAGCTGAAAGTAGCCTACACGCCCGCAGGCAGGGGAGCAATGTCTTCATTGCTATTCCCCCCCTCCCCCCAGAGTTCTTGACTTTATGGAGACAGACCAATATACGGCTATACAATATAGTAATTATATAACTGTATGGTAGATGAAAATGTGAATGTTGTATCAGCATAGATCACACCATCCACATACCGTGGAAGTTTTAGTTATATTGCTGCGCTTTGTGCGATTGTGATGGTAACATACCAGAAAGCGTGAGCACAGATCTCTGCTGAGGAGTTGTACTGATCTATCCAGTGCTGCTTGGCATCATCGGACAGGACCTGACGAGTGACAAACAAACATTAAAACCTCTGGTTGCCTCACAGAACAGAGGCATGTAAATAGCTTGACGGCATCTTGGAAAAGTTATTTTGCAATTTCATTATGAGTGTTCCACCTTTTTACACTTTTTCCGAATGTCCGCATACGTTTCCTGCTTCAGTTGCTTCCCTGTGTTTGGCCTGTAGACCAGGAATAGCCTCTTCTTAGTATTGACTTCTGTGACCAAGAGTGCTGTTTTCTTATTGTTCCTTACCTGTGGAGAGGTCAGGAGGCAAACATAGACAAGACCAAAGGCTGCTTCGTGAGATGTAGGTACATGAAATAAAGTAATACATCTTGCATTCTACTGTACAGTGAATTTGCCTAAGACGACAGCAACAGCAGTTGTACTCCAAGTTAAATGGATAAGAAACACCTTCTAACCTGCACGTAGAAGCCATCATCAGAGCCATTATGTTCTGCCCAAATATGGGTGGCATCTTCCCAAGACATCCCCCTCTCCACACTCACCTGTTTAAAAAAAAAAAAAAAAATTATATATATATGTATGCATTTAACATTTTTCAAAGAAAAGAAGAAAAAAAAATCCCCCCAAATCTGTTTTAATTTTTTACTCACAGTATACAACTCCACATGTCCTGAAGTTGAATATCCGGGGGTGAGGAACTTTTTCATGTCCATCTTTTTTACTTTTTCATCCCCTGAGCCCAAATCTGTCGCAAAGAACCAAAAGGAAGAATAAGCAAAGCGGAATTACCCCAGAGGTTATTCTATTGCACTAAACAAGGGCAAACAGAATGACTCATGATCAGAAGCTTACCCAGAATTCCCATGTCATAACGGCCATTCTTTTTAGCATTCTGGATGACTGCTGTAAGTGTGTCAGCAAAGTACTGGAAAAGAGCATTCTGCTGTTGGACCTCCATTCCAAGGATCCGGTTAAGGAACTTCCCGATGTTGTTATAATCTACAAAAGAATCCAGACAGTCAGCACACAATGAATACATATGACACACACACACACGACATATAAGGATAGCATTCTTCAATAAAATATTAATCTTTGCTTACAACAGACGATAGTAACAAAGGCCATATGATAATGATGTATTATTAAGACATGACTGCTACTATAACAAAATGTGTGCCACACTAGACATGCAGAATTCAGATCTGGTAATGTTTGGGTAATAGTTCCATTGCCATGCCAAGTGGGGCTGTGTTAAGCCTTTGTGTTCATCACTGCATAAACAGATCCCACCTTTGTCCAACGTAAGGATTCCTGACCGGTCCTCAACATTGATGAGTCCCACGCCTATTAAGCCATTGCGGGTTTCTGCAAAAAGAAAGGTTTTATAAATCACTCACTGCAACCTAAGCAAGTTTGTGTTAACAGTTACAGGCTCTCTACGTCCAGTACCTTTAAAGAAATCCCCTTCAAAGTCTGACGGAGGGGAAACCAGCGGAGAGTCCAGGTTGACGATGGATTTCATGACTATCTCGAGAGCGTTTCTTCCATACTGTGGAGAACACAGAGTTCAGAACCAGAGCAGGCAAGCGCCTCACCTTCTGATACCCAAATTAGATACTGAACTTACTTTGTTGTCGAAGTTAAAGCGGCTCAAGTCTCTTGTCTCTGTTGCTCTTCTGTCCCCGTGGGTGAGCGCACCCTGTTCAGACACAGAAGGAGTTGGAACAATGCAAAATAAATGCAAGGCAAACACCTCAAACAATGGTAAGCAATGCAACTTCCAAAATCGATATCCTATCTAAAATGTAAGCAGCATAAATTTTATCCTACAATTTTAGAACTTAAATAGCATCCTATGATCCAGCACTGTTTTGCTGATAATACAGCATATGGATGAGCTACGGCAAGGGCTCACCAAGCTTTCCAGTCTTTTGGCAACGATTGAGGCGAATCTTTGTTCTCCTGCCAGTTCTGAGATGAGGAACACATACTCTGGTGCTGTGACCTGATTGGATCTGTGTGTTCGGCCTTGGAGAAGACAAAGAGCAAGCCATTGCTAATATGCAGTAAAGGACATGCAAAAACAATTTTGGCCTGACTGATTACTGTCTAATGATCAGAAATGCCTGTATCACACTCATTACATAAGTTTAAAAAGGAATAGCTTGACCAACAAACACAGGTTTGTAGTTCAGCTGGAGCTATAAGTGACAAGAAAATAATTGAGACCAGGGCCTTCTCTAAAGAAAGCCATCCTCAAAGTGGTCATCTAGAGCACCTCCAATCACAGCCCTGTTGGGCAAATAGTGGAATGTCCTAACTAGGGAGGAACATGTGAATGGGGCAATGGAAAATGAATCTAAAGGGGAATTTCCAGGCCCGCTCGAAGAAAGTTGGCTAACAGGGCAACAAACAGAATTACCATGGAAATTATCGCTTTAAAAATCCAAACCCTTCAATCTAGTTTTTAAATTGACAGCTGATTACTGAACGTACCAAACTGTTGGATGGCCCTGTCTGCGCTCCAGGGCAGCTCCAGCGTCATGTGCACCCTCCGCCTCTGGTTCTTCACCCTGCGGTCGGCCTGTAGAGAGATCCCAGAGCTGGCCGCCTCCGAGATGATGGCAATGTTCTGCAAACACAAGTCAGGGTTTCATGGACTCACTCCAAACGGTTTTATCAATATTGTGCAGGGTTGATTGTAACTGTGGGAGAACACTAACATTTTATTCAAATTATATAAAAGACCTTAAATAGCTGATTAACGGTCTATGAAAAAATATGTCCTTCATAATGTTCTGCAAAAATGTTCCAACTCATTTAGTAAGAGGTGAGTATGGTTTTAATAAACCACAACTAGAGCTAAACGCAACACTGAAGGCAGTTAATAATAATAATAATAATAATTAAAAAAAAAAAAAAAAAAAGGTCAGCCTTACCTTGTCTCCATCCATGAAGCGCTGTTTCTCAGTTAGGTTCAGTATCTCCACAGGCACGTCCAGCTCAGAGCGCGACTCGTATGATATGCTGCCATCATCATTACTGACGACCCTGCCCTTGCGCCCAGTCATCTAAAAATGCACCACACAAGCAAATTAACTTACAAATCAAAACACAAGGACTCCCCCCCTCACCACCTGCACTCAAACACCACTGATTGCCGAGTTGTTGTCACCACACAGAAAACGGTTTTAGGAGCAAGGGTCACACAAACCTCAGCCACATTCTCAGGACCCCCAAGCTCGTCAATGAGCTCGTCCAACGTGTTGGGGGGTAGTTGCTCCGACAGCTTCTCCAGCTCCTCCAGCAGGTGGCGCTTCATCTGCTGGGCATCCTCCACTGCATCCTGGCTGGTCACACAGCCACCCCCATCACTCTCTGTCTTGGCTAGTCAGAAAATGAACAGTTCATTTAGGAGCATGAATGAGATAGAAAAACAAATGTATTAAAAAAAAAACGACCCAGGTCACTGTTAACCACTCAATTATGTAAAATTTATTCATTGATTGTTTCTTTTTATCCGTATTTCTTATGATTTGGTCACTGTGAACATCACGAAGTTGCATTTATTCTGAGGGCCACCTTTTAACTAGAGACACCAAATTCAAGATGAATTTGGGACAGCGACGCAACTGACTGATCTCATGAGAGCCTGATCATGTCTGGATAAATGTTAAAATTCTCTATTCATTTTTTTTTTCCAGCAGGAAAACGTGCAACAAAACTCTCGATTCTAGAGGTAACCAACCCACCGGCTGGTGTGGCGACAGGGACTTTGGCGACGGGCGTAGTAAAAGCAGGCCTGGTGGAGCCAAGCCCAGACGCCAGCAAGGCACTCTGAATGGAGTCGGGGTCAATGCTCTTCTTTCTCTTTTTGCCCTTCTTCTCCTTGCCTTTTTTAGAGTCTTTCCGGATGAGCCAGGGATCTAGAAAGATTTAAAAATAAAAAATGGGTGAAATGATGACCGTCATGTCTAAGACACCCCTGAAAGTTCAACAACTTAATGTTGTTTCTGTTGTTTTTACTCACCACCCTCATCATCCTCGCTGGACTCATCCCTGAAGGGGTTGAAGTCGTCCTCTTCGCCGGAGCTGACCGACTTGAAGCTGTCGTCGCTCTCGGCGTCCTGATCCGATTCGTCCGATTGGCTCTCCTCAGAGCTGCTGCTTCCCGACAGCCCTCCCGATCGCCGCTTCCTCTTGGTTGCCTTCTTGACCTCCTGACCTGTGGAGACGGACAGGAAAACTATTCCATCAACCACTACATACAGCAGAGCACTCAGAGCAAACAGGCCTCTGCATGGCTTAACATAAACACTATGAAAAAAAAAAAAAAAACACGAAATCCGATCGAACAAAATAACAATTACATGATCACGTAAATAATAATAAACGAAATAACAAGTGATCACATAAAAAAAAAAAAATCCAAGCCCAAGACACAAACCTTTTCTTTTGGTGCCCTTCTGATCCTGGGCATTGTTATTGGCTTCTGTGGGCTTCTTAGAGGGCAGATCAATACCCAGCAGACTAAAGAGCTTCTGTCTGTCTGGAGCGGGAAAGTGCTTCTCCACCAGAGACTGGAACACACCCCTGGCAGAACACACACACATACTGAATGGACAGACCTCACACATGCACTGCCATTACGACTTCTATAATAGACATTTAGTGATTTATAGGGAATTCGATTCAGTTAACATTTTTAATTCAATCTTCACGCATATGCTGTTGATTCATGCATATATTATATATTGGTCTCATTCATCATTTCCTGTGTTAGATTTAAGCTATGGGTGTAAAGAAATATGAGCCCTGAGATTGACCTTGAGTACATCTATAGTGCATATATTTTATTCTTTCCCTAATTTCCTATAAGTTTTGCTGTGAGATGCTATGAGATCTCAGCACAGAGCCAATGAGAGCACTCACTTAGCAGTGGACACAAAATCATTGAGCTCTCCACCTCCTTCCTCCAAGGCTTCCAGGGTCCGGGCTTCTCCTGTCGACTGCAGACCGATCACCACACACTAGTACAGGGCAGAGGTAGAAAGATTAACCACCTTGTCATAGAGATGAACTGCCATAGCTAAGAGGTAAGACACTTACCCAAACAATGTGATTTACTAAATGGTCACAAGAACAATATTAAAAAATCATAAAATTGTATAGATGTAAATCATATTACAATCATGAAATGTATAGATCATGAAACAATAAAATTATAATCAGTGTTAAAAAAGTTATTTAAAAAAAAAAAAAAGTATCAAGACCAACTTGACACAACTTTTTAAATATATTTTTTTTCATATAAACTAGCATTGCACTATAAAGCATTTTGTTTAGTGCATTTAGCCTCAACAAAACGGACCCTCACCTTTCCATTCTTGACCTCCTCTCGGGCGAGCTGCACCACTCGGCGCACCTTGGAGGCGATGCACAGGTACTTGAAGAAGCGCTGGTGCGCAGACCAGAACTGGCCCCACATGGACTTCTTCATGCGCTGCTCTGCATCCATCAGGTTGGCTGCCTGCTGGAACTTCTCACGGGCAATGACCCACTGAGGACAACCAAAGGAAATGGCAAATAAAAATAAATGGCAACCACACACACTATATCTTATTCTTTAAGCCTGATTTGCACCTGTTCAAACACACCTAACATGACTCCCAGATAGAAAGGCAGGTTATCACTCAGGAACCTCACTGATAAAAATGGGGCCCATAGTTTACAAAGGGTACACAGGAATTGAAGATCACATGAACTCTGTCCTTCACAGCAATTGTCAATACATGACAAAAATAGCGCCAATCCCCCCTGTCTTGTCATGTATTGACAACTGCTGTGAATGTGTGTGTGGGGGAAAGGCTATTTTTAACTAGGTAAATTGTTCAGAGGTCTTTAAAGCAGGGCTAAGCAACATTCAGTTTTTTTCTCTCACGAGCTACCTCTAAAGACCGCTGCATCACATTGAATTGCACTGCATTTTATTGGAGGCGGACCGCTGCAGTTGAACATTGCAAATGCTGTATCTACCGTTGTAGGCCACAATGGCGCATTCTACACCGTTTGTTTGCTGTGTAATGACTCATGTTAGCATCCTAAACAGTATGTTAGCATCCTAAACAGTATGAAACGGATTAATTAACTGAAAAATTTTGCTTACTGGGCCTTAAGGGCAACAAGAGAGACAATCCTGTCATGCAGCAACATTCATACCTACCAGTCGTACGGACTTGTTGTACATCTTGATGTAGTCGTTACTTAAAGGAACTTCATCAATCTTAAATGTCACACCCTGAAAACTCAGTTGCCTTGCAATGTACATCCCCCTCAACTTCATATCCATGGCAACAATTTCCATGGCTCCCACACCCCTGGATGAAAAACAAACAAATTTAAAAATAAATAATAAATAAAATAAACACACACACACACAAAAAACACACAGAACTACCACAATCAGAAATCACAAACAGCAAACCACCCCAGGTCTAGACAGAGACACAAGCAAACAAAACTCTTTAGGCAGAATTAGAAAGGTGTACTAATTCTAAAAACAGAATTAGTACACCTTTCAGGCAATCCAGTACTCCTGCCAGACAGGCCTAAAGCGGTTCCACCAGACTGAAAGTCACCTACCGTCTCTCCACTGCCTGAATGAAGTTGGTGAACTCCCTAAAGGGCGTTCCCTCACCCCAGATGCCGAGACGATTCATGTAGGCCATGTTCCGTGGCTCCGATGCACCTAGAATGCAGATTATCAGATAGTTCTGAGCAAAAGAGTAGCCATGTGCATATGGATACAAGCCAACCTCTAAGGAAGGAGTTTCGCATTGTTTTGGTGCTATACCTGTCGCACTAGCATACACCACCCGGGCCTTGGGCAATTTGTTTTGCAGCTCCAGCACAGCCAAACCGGTCTTTGTGGGTTTTGAGGACCCAATAGGACAAACATTTTTGGCTTTATGGCACTCATCGAATACAATCTGACGGTTACAGTTAAGGGACACACCGCAAAGTGCACACATGATACTCACTGCTGATTTGCATAACTACATTAGCAACAACTAATTTAATACACCTCATTGACAGTCCGGTAACAGTATTACCTTAAAAACATAACCATTGGAGACATCTCACATTATCCTGTGAAATGGAAGAAATCATGGAAGAAATCATTTTTATTGAGGGGGTTAAGTGACAAGACATGGCACTTTAGTTGGCTTTCTCGAGTGCAGCGAAGTAACAGAAAACAACTGATGAAAAGGATACAACTCCGTCAAAGTCGTCCCCACACCAGTGGAGTAGCTGCTTAAATCTGGTCTTGTACTTCCCACCCGACTGGCTCTCTCCGATGAGGGAAGAGTATGTGGCAAATATAACACCTTTCTTAACACTGCCGTTGTGCTTCGAGGAGATCTTCCCATATTTAAACTGGAAAAAAGAAAACGGACAAAACACAAAATAAATATCAGCAGGGCAGGCATGTGTGGGAGTGAGACAGAGCTGTGATGAGTGGGTTTCAATCTGAGTCATAAGTGGCAGGTGGTGAACTGCTGAGATTCAGAGGAAGGAAAGCACAGAAAAGGCCAATTAATACTCTATAGTACAGGTGTCGCTTGACAATATGATGTGTCTACTCCTGCTGTCTGCCACATGCAGCAGAAAATTGGAAATGGCTTATAGTCTGAACATCAGCTCAGAGTAGATCTTTGTCAAAAGACATTTGAACTATCATTTACCACATTTCGTTGACCCCTTTTTAATTAAGGATTAAGTAAAAAGTGTAGCAAACGCTCTATAGTGATTGTTCCAACAGCAAACAGAGGGCCTTTATAATAGCAAAAACTGATCGATTAGGAGTATTCAGCCATTAAGAATTGTATTTATACAGGGATTTTGGTTCTATACATCACTACAATACATTTCAAATAAAACAGGCTCAACAAAATTATCACATGAAAAGACTCAAACTAGGAACACACTTATACATGTACTTATACACAGTCTACCCATTTCAGGGGCTTAAATGTAAATGGACAAATTCAAGAAATGTCAAATGATAATTTCTAAGACATGAACTGACTAAATAAATTGCGGTTTGTGAAGCAAAAGGTTAAGGCACCATTGTATTTTACCCCGGTAATAAACAATACTAATTTCACCAACCCCTTCTGACATCTTTAGAATCTAGAAAATAGTACATTTTGCAACTCCTTATTTTTCTAAGTTCCAAATGTAAAGATCATGCCTAGAATCACTTCCAGGCATTTTATCTACTCAGTGGGTACACATCCATGAAACATTTAATTGCTTCTTGCCTATGTTAAACAGCTATAATCTCTAAACCCTTTGTCAATCAATCATTTGGTAATGATTTGGTCTATGTATATATAAAAATACATTATATAGCCCCTACTTGAATGCCAATGTAAACATTGTAACTGTTTAGGAAGTGTTCAGATTTCAACAGCTAGTCAAGTCACCTTGTTGAGTGAGTGTACTTGGATATTCTTGGCGCCAATGTCCCGCAGATCTCTCTCAGCATCATACTTCAGATCGTTGGAGACACTAAACCTAAAACATGTGACGGGAGACACAAAGGCATTAACTCTGTTAACTAAAAACAACTAGCAAATGAGGCAGTTGGGCTGCAGAGAAAAGGCAAGAGTTCTTACCAGAGTGAGCGTTTCCGCCCCAGTAGGTAGTTCTCGTAAATGATTCCAGCAATAGTTCGGCCTTTGCCCACTCCAGCTCCATCACCAATCAGATAGGCTGCTCGGTCTTGGTTGGGAAGGAATGTCTCATGTTGCTGTTTAGAGGCACAACCAGGAAGCAGACAGTCACATCATATACACATCCGAGAGGAATTAAACTCTAGTTATTGTAGCTTGTGGTCATAGGTAATGGATATCTATTCAGCATTTTATTAAATGCATTTGTTTGTTTAGGTCACCGCCCTATTTAGAAATTACTTGATTCTCATTTTGTCCCGGTTTAGCTGTGAACTAGACTGGATCTGCTAAATTACTGGTGAGACACAATTCTTGAAGACAGACATTTTACTTTCCAGAAACAACTTACACCAGCTTGAGATTTTTCAGTCAACTGCATTAATGCATTTCAAATGAAACCGCAACAATTCTGTTGCGGAAGCAATTGATTTCAGGTTTTGTGTTTCCAAGATTTGGCAATGCTAGCTCCCACAAATTCAGATGAGAATGGTTGTGTTCTGTCTGTCTGGATCATGGTAAAGAGAAACCTTTAGATACGCTTATGTAAGAGCTCAGGTTTGACTCCCTAGATTCACTTGGCTTGCACCATGTGATATCAATCGGTAGTGCTAGCACTGCAGAAGACAACATAGATAAATCCCATGCTTAGACTATCCTGACACTTCAGCCAATACTACATGGTACTTTACTGTAGTTGAATTTACTGTAGCTAAATAATGCACTTTGATATACTTGATATAAACCGAGTAACCGACTGGTTTTGGGTTAAGCCAGGATAAAGCAACACTAGATGGGACAACTTCTACCACACTGTCATGATATGCCACAGTGTGTGGGAACAATTGACTCACATGCCACGTATGCACAGTCATTTGACCTCTAAATGAATGGCCATGTGACCACTGTAAAAGGGGGTTTCCTCTTTCTGTGTAGAAGAGAAAGGCTCACTTGCGGATGTACGAAACAAACAATGTGCATTAATAAAATCAAATTCAATTCCGATTTAAGGATGTGAACTGGTCTGGGCAGAGTGTAATATAGTCAACATGCATTAGAGATACTTTGCTTTGGTTCTCCCTCTTATATACTGGAGGAATGTTTCAGTGGGAAATGTTAACTGTCTGTGCGTGGAGTGACTGCATTATTCCTGGTAAAAGCTGCCAAACGTTGACAAACAAGGTTGATAAACAGTCAGACGTCTTTCAGTATTTTGCCAGTAAACAGTCATTGTTGTTTCATTAACAGATTCCCATCTTAACACTCTTCTTTCAAACGGATCGTTGCTTAGGAGCAGCAAAGACTGTTTGAGGTTGACACCTCACCTGGCTGGCGTAGGTGATGGCCTCCAGCTGCAAAGCAGACAGCCAGCCACGGTCAATGGTCTCCTCGGGAACGGCTAGCCGGTACCACACGTCTGGTGGGTTCACACTGGACAGCGAGCTGGTTTCAACCACCGGGTCAGGGTGCCGCAGCCCTGTCTTCACTACAGGGGAAATAAAGACAATACTTACATAAACATAAAGACAATACTTACATATACATAAACTGCTGAATTAAAAAAAAAATTATAATGATAAACTGGACTTTACAGAGTCAAATGAAGTAGTAGGCAACAACATCACCCTATATGCAAACACAATATGGCATTTGCAAAAGTAGGATTTGTTACATGAAGCCAGCCATTAACACATTATGTTATGGCATGGCATTTTCTATGCATAGAAAATATTCTGCAACTCAATAAAAATGGGATAGGCTGCCCCATACAGTGAACTTCACAGGTGACCACCAGCTGAACAGCCAATCAAAATGACATTTTAAAATTGAGTTTCACACATTAATAGACTATCGTGATTAGAAGTGAACTTTCAGATTTCTTCCAGGCCTGAAAATTGCCATATTCAAATTCAATGACTTTCAAGGGTTTTCCCTGAAACGTACAAACTCTGTACATCACATCCCTGCTTCAGTGTGATATCACATTGCTAGCTCTAGCTCCCACTGCAAAATGAGACTCCTATTCATCTCCAAACAGCTTCTCTAGCAAAGGCTGCTTGTGTCTTCCCCAACTATCTCCGACAGTTGGATGAGCACCCATCAGAGGGCTGAATGTCAGCTAAAAATCCCACACAGGACTAAAAATAGCCCCTTAAAAATGCATGTGTTGAGCGGAGAGCCCTTGTACTCACGTTTCATTGGCATGTACTCTGCATACGTCTCGGCGTGGCCCAGTTCTTCATCTTCCTCCTCCTCCGGTTCCTCTTCATCTTTAATGTTTGGTATCTACAAGCACGCAGACAGACACAAAGGCATTGTAGATTAAACAGAGTTAATGAGCAGTCAAATATAACTGGTTCTAGATCTGAAGAAAATCTTAAATTATTAATTAACAAAAATGAAGGAACTAAGTAGTACTGCGTTATCCACTGCACAGTAAAAAGAGAAACCGTTTTGTGAACAACTGCACAGTAACTTACAACACAGAAGCTTACATTAGTGGGGGAAAAGCTTCGCATCTTCAGGTCTTCGTTCACCCAAATCCTGGCAACGTCTTTACTCGTCACCTCTTTTTTGAGGCCGTTGTTCAACTCTGCTGCTGGAAGAAGGGCCCGTATTGAAACCAGTTACCAAAAAAATGTACCACGAGAGCCCTCTTACAACCCAGCCACCACACACTAGAACAGAACAACAAAGCCCTCCACCAGAACAGCTTCAGTGCATTAGAAAGGTAAACAAAAGGTACCTGCTCTATTCATCATCTTGGAAGAGACCAAAATTATTTCTGCAAGAGGGGAAAGCAGCATGTCTATTTTACTTAGAGAACACCACCACAAGAAGGCCTGACGGATACAATAAAACCAACTGTAATCCTGACCCAAAATTGAATCAATGTAAGAGTGAAATTAACTGAACTTAATGGCCCAGTCTCAATGTCCGCCCTTACAGAATTAAATGTTCCTGAGGGTTTTGGGGTGACCCACTGTCAAAATCGTATGTGTGTGAGCCCTTTCTAAAAGTTATAATATAAGCATAATATGCAGATTTTGCTAAATAGTTCATACTGTTGAGAAGTGAAACACTAGAGAAGCCTGCCCTGAAAACATAAAAAAGCAACATAATCAAAATGTAATAATCACTTTTCTTAATGTCACAAGTAATTCAGTCAGTCATTCTGATTTGAAGAGCCACCGAAAACAATCATGATAATTTTTGCTATGAAGGAGCAGCTCTTCATCAAAGAAATGAGATGTGGATGTGCACCCTTCATTTAGCAGCAACAGCAGTGGTGAGGAGAAACAAGTCATTCATGCCAACTTACGATCTAAAACCTCCAACTTTCAAACACACACACACACACACACACACACACACACAAATATCCTCACTCACTTGCGCTAGCGGCTGTTGCTGTGGCAACAGGTGGGGCAATGTCTGCTGGAGGCTTGAGCTTCATGAGCTCTCCCAGGCTGCTGGTTTTCAGAGCGCCCGGCTTCAGCAGGTCCTTCAGCTTCACCTGGTCCCGGCTGGGCGGTACCACTGAGCAGACCGGAGAGGAAGCCGCCGCAGCCGAAGGGCTCATGCCCCGTGCGTGCACCACCTTCGTCACGGTGATGGTCTGACGGCCGGTGGAGCCCGAGGCAGGCTTAGTGACCACAATGGTGCCCAGTGAGGGAAGCTGGTTGAGCTGGTTTAAGACGAATGTTGTGGTTGATGGCTGTGGTTTGTGCTGTAAAGGATTATTGACATTACCATCAAGACACAATATGCACTGCACATACATAAACGTAGAAAATGAGCAAAGAGATGAGTTGCAAGATTCCACACAATTACAAACATGGCACTGCTTTAATGAATTCAAAAGAAAGAAAGCTGCCATTTGGTGTTGTTTATATTACAGTGGTCACCTACACTAACAGAACCTGAAGAAAACACAACATAGCTGCTTCAATGTGGATATACATCTCTTACTCTGATGGTGATTGTAGGGGTGGTCGAGGGCACAGGTGTAGGGGACTGAGCAGGTTCCAGTCGAACAATCCCAGCAGCCTCAGCTGCAAGACTAACACCATCCAGTGAGCTGACAGATACAGACTGCAGATAACGCAAGATGAAATATTTTAACATTCCAAACACTCCACTTGCCTTGAAATCTAGATGCTACATGGATGTAGCAAACAATTTCTCAGCAGGTATGTCTAGATACATCCATCCTAATTAATACTTAGTAGAGAATCGTTGGGCAGGCTTAGAAAGAGGATAAAAGGCTAAGAAAGTGCAACACCCCAAAGCAAATGACTGAAATTCGAATTTCTTTGGTCATGTTAAACCTTGTATCAGCATTCAACAAAAACCTGATACATGCATAGTAAAAGGACTGCATAAATAACATCTGAATTCATCATCACCACCACCACCACCACCACCACCACATACCTGTTGAGGCACAGGGGGTTGAACAGTGTCCTGTGGGTCGAGGTCAAAAAGGTCATTTGGGCAGATTCCACTTTCACTGAGGGCCGCCAAAAGCAAATCCTGTCCAGGATCCATCATCTGAAAACATATAACCCCACACGAGAACATGACTGACTTTTCCCTCCAGCCCCACAAGCAGCACAGCGCACGGCCCTAGATACACGCAACCACGCGCGCAGGAGGACTCATTGACCATACAGCACGCATGCGTTACATCTTAAATTGGAAAAAAAAAATTGGAAATGAAGCCGGTTTTAAGAACTAATGTGCGGTGTTGGAAACCGAAAGTATATGTTTCATATGCGATAAGCTGACCTAGTCGCATGCTCAAAGCTGGAGTTTGTTAACAGCGAGCGACGAAAAACACTGTAACAACTTCATGTTTTCACATGTTTAGTCTGTTTTATTGTAAAACATTGTTGCGCATTGTTCAGCTAAATACAATACAGCTAGAAAAACGAGTCTCTTAGATATCATAAACCACATGAACTTACTACAGACTCTTTACGGACTCAACATCAACACATGTGAGGCATAAGGTGACATGCAGCAGGGGCAACACACTTAGGTGAAACATACTATAGTTGAGCACGTGTTTGCAGCTAGTTGCAGTACTTCCTGGTCTGACGCATCTGGATAGCTGGGCTAGCATAGCCTAGCGATATACACTAAAACCATGGTAGCAATGCAAAATGTCTGTCCTCCCAACGGGCCATGTCAAACGGGCAAAATACCACTTACCTAAGTAAAATCACTTGTAAATTAAGAGCAAAGCTGGTTACTATATTAACCGTCTCACACAAACAATCTACACAACACCGTCAAATACCTAAAAACAAGTGACTTTGTCACCAATCCAGTGACATTAGCTAGCTGTCCTAGCCACCTGGTTCACCAATGTGACCGGTCTCTAGGATACAAACATGCGATTTGCTCCTAAGTTAGCTACGTACATAAGCATTTTTCTATAGACAAAGGTTGAATATGATTTAGTGCTGCTACTAACAACGAGTTTTGCTCCACATCACTAAAAGGTACTGACTGTCATGTTATCCAAGTTACCCCCGAAAGCCAAGGAGAATCAATACTCTAACGTTAACCCAGCCAAAGGGTTAAGGAGCTAAAGTTGACTAGCTCACTATAAACCGTGTTACAACACTGTCAGTTAGCAAACGGCAATTCAACGCTACTGACAGTAGCACGGCAATTCAACGCTACTGACAGTAGCATGTCAATCTATAGTGGTAACTGCGTTGAAAATGTGTTTGGGATAAGTTTGACAACCATCAAATGACAGTGAATTCGCTTAGCCTTTGAAGCATAACATTTATCTGTTGAGAAACTACCCCTGCCGTATGTTGTTGAATAGCGGACTACAAAAGCTGAAAATTTACTCAAAATGTATACAAATAAAGCAGTTTCATCAGTCACCTCTTGTGGGCTAACATTGTGCTACAAGCTGCTAAACTAGCGTTTGCTAACGTTAAGAAGCAGCCTTTTAGAAGATGAAAACAAACCATTGAGTGCACGAAAACAACTGTTTTACCCTCTCAAGTCGACTTCTCTGACTTAACTACATGGCAAACATCCCTTTGACTTTTCAAAAGAGCAAATAGAATCAATGTGCTCACTTGACGGTTTTCGAAGCTCCCACTTGTCTCAGCTGTATTGAGGATGTTACTCCTTGTCTACGCTTGTTTGCTAACTACCTGCCGCCATCTTTACCAAACGGCAAAAATCGCGTGTGGGTCACGTGACACTACGTTCAAATCAGAAGATTGCCCCAGCCAAATCCCGTTTCTTTTTCGTCTTTGGCGAAATACTAAGCGTTTGTATAGAAAACATTGTAACGCGACCTTAGATACATCGAAGCAAACCTTCCTAGTAAGCATATTTTTAACTAAACGGATTCGAGAAGCAGAGCGCTTAACCATGGTCACGTGACTACACCGCCTTCTCTAGGAAATGACGTCAATTGTTTAGCCCGCTTAAATGACGACACATTACCTTAGCCATGGTGGTGAGGTCAAAATATGTTCCAGTTACAGCATCATCATTACTTGAAAATTATAAATATGTCATTAAAATAACATTGAATATTGATATGCAATTCACTGTCATGAAGTGTAAGTGTAAACGTAAAACATCATGCCTCACGTCTCAATTACAATATGCCTTAACCAATGTCCGCCTGCTAGCCTTCTCTCGACCGACGCCCACTGGTGGACTGGTGCACTGCTGCTGATGTAAACATGCCGTGGCTGTTCTTTAAATGTTCACATGCTCTCCACCCGTGAATGAGTTGAGCCGAGAACATGGCGGCACGAAAACTGTGAAAACTGTACGGAACCTCAAACACAACCAATGAAAACACCTCGTTTATGTTCAGAAGGTGAAGCTTTTGGGATGTCTTTGATCTATCCCTGGAACACAGAAAACGCACATAGGGCGTTTTAGGTTAATAAATCGAACCGGGACTCTACTACTCTGGAGAAAAGGGCAGGGAAAACAAGGCTGACATGAGCGGGGTAAGTGACATCATCTCAGATATTTGGCACTGTGATGTTAGTTAAGGCTTAACGTTATAATAGGATGTAAATTATCCCGCTAGCTAAGGTTTCCAGCTCCATCCTGTCAACTGAGATTTAAAAATGACCAACTCTGAGCTGATCTGACATGGATAACTTTGCTTCCGCTGTAATTAAGCCTCACAAAGGATTACCCCGTTTTAAAAGTGTATTTTGGATGCATGACAAATTATGTAGTGTGGACCTAGATCTAGATTCAAACAGCATGCAGTGAAAAGCCGATAGGATAATAATATCGATGGCAATGCGTTTCATAGAACTAGCTTGCTAGCAAACAATTAGCGAGAAATAAGGCCCGGATGTTGTGGGCGTCTTTTGAAGAGTTCAGACGCAAAAGTACATTTTCAGAAATATAAAAAATAATAATAATAAAGTTGATTAGTTTTGTTATCGAATAAAAACAAATGTAGCAAAAAAATAATCAATTTGGAGGTTGTCTGATATCTCTGTACATATTTCAGTTGCAGATGTTGCACCCCAATATGCAGCCCC
>JAGFZM010000209.1:902746-960092 GCA_017657215.1 Limnothrissa miodon
TGCAATGGACACTCTACACTCCCAAATTATTTACTCCATTGCAACAGTAAAACACCACATGAAGAAGTAGTTATCATAGAGGGCAAGTCGCAAAGTCAAGGAGAATGTATAGGTAAAATGTTTCCAAAGTTTGACTGTATCAGTTATTGGAATTCCATTGAGAACTTGAACACAGGTGCCCAGCATTGATTCTAATAGCTACATTATTGTTTGTTTATATTTGTGAAGTGATTTTTAAGTGACACAAAAAGTATTATTTAATAACCAGCTGTAGACATATAGTGGTGGTAGTCGTTGTTGTTTTCCCCTATTATATAAAAACTTGGTTGTTTAGAAATATTGAAAGTCATCTGTTTTTATATTAAAATCTATCAATTATTTGAACGTCACTCTTAATTTCTTATCTTCTGTATTCTGTAGGCAGAAGGCATGCCATTGTAAGCCCTGACTCTAGTGGAATTAGAGAACATGAGCATGAAGCATGGTCATGCGAAGGCGACAAACTCCCACTCCAGTCGTACCCTTCTGTGGAGGTGACGGCAGGTCAATATGGTCCCCGTCCCTTTGACCACAGCAGAGGCCGCAAAGCAAAAACCAAGAAATTCTCCCAGAGACGGTAGGGACAAAATTTTGTTTCTGCTTTTGCTTTAAGGTATTGTACAAGATACTACAAGACAAACTACTCTTTACTACGTTCCCGTTGTACCTGTCCATTCATACATAAACTTTCCATTACACCCTTCAGTGAGAGAAGTAAGAACTCCACAAATCGCAAGGTTACAGACTACTTTCCTGTAAGGAGAAGCTCAAGGAAAAGCAAGTCTGAATTGGAGGTAAAGTGTATTTGAAAAGATTTGAGTAAGTCCATACTCTGTGTGATATCTGGAATGCGGAATTCAATGTCAGATCTAAGTACCAGCTGAACTATCAGAAAAATATCAGTGAAAGTATGTGGCTTTATATATGCAACACTGGATTTTTGTTCTTTGATAAGTATATCCTTCAACTAATATTTTCTCTTTAGTGTGAAGAAAAGAAACACATAGATGAACTAATCGTGCAGGGGATTGAGAATGGCATGAGGGTAACATTTACAAAAATCACCTTAAACTACTTGCACTCCCATATCTGTTCATCATAGTGATGCATCACAACATTTTCTACCCAGGTACAGCATATAGAAGGCAAAGGACGAGGCGTCTTTGCAACACAAAGATTTCAGAAGGGTCAGTACGTGGTGGAGTATTATGGTGACCTGTTAGAAATTACTGACGCCAAGAAAAGGGAAGCTATGTATGCCCAGGACCCGTCCACTGGGTGCTACATGTACTACTTTCAGTACCTGTGTAAAACATACTGGTAAGCTGTATTTCCCTACTTATTTAGTGGCTTCTGTCACTTTCATGTATGCCATGAATGCATGCCAAAACGTTGATGTCGATGAAACAGGCTGTTCAGACTGACAGACAACAAGGCACATCTTATCTTTTAGTGTGGATGCCACCAGTGAATCTGGCCGAATGGGAAGATTGATCAACCACAGCAGAAATGGCAACTGCCACACCAAACTCCACGATATCAACGGCATACCTCACCTCATCCTTGTAGCCTCCAGAGACATCGACAAGGGCGAGGAGCTTCTGTATGATTATGGTGACCGCAGAAAGTCATCCATCGCAGCTCACCCCTGGCTTAAACACTGAGGGGCCCGAAAAGGAATTCCCAAAATCCGGTTTCTTATTAGAGTTTTTAATGTAATTTTTGCCTTAGGGAACAGAATGTGTAGAGGATGGTGTGTTTGTGAGTAGCAGCAACTCGCACTTAGAAGAAGGTACATATTGAAAATGTCCTACATTATTTCTTTTAAAATATTTATCCTATGCTCCTAAGACATACTTTTTTGGGACACATTTCTTTTTGTACATTTTATATATGAGTAGATCGGTGCTTCCAAAGCATGCAGTGGTAGTCTAATGTTCTGCATTTTTATAAACATTTTCTTAATCCAATCTGTAATACATGTTTAGCAATAACAATGTCTGGTGTACAAACATCAGTGGGATGCAGAGAGATGCAAGCAAACCCTTTTAACTGCTTCACACAAACTGGAATGTCTTATCCACCTTTGACACACTTGACTGGAGATGTGTGGCTCTTTTCGCTGTGTGTAGTTGACACAAACCTGAGAAAAACTTTAGCTCTCAACATAGAACTCAGTTCTCTTCAAGGACCCTGCACCTTGTGAAAGTATGTCAATGAGTCTTCATGCTGGTGTAGAGGAATTAGGTAATAAAATGGTTTTTTTGTAACACCTTTTGTGTTCGTTTCGTTTTCAACATCTTTTGAGGTAAAACACAATGTAGTACATTTCAGTACATATCGGAGTTCAAATTCAGAACACTAAGTAATCTGAAATATAGGCCTATTATTTTTATAATATTTAGTCTAGTCTATGCATTCAATGCAAATGTTACTTTCAAGTAAAAACAAATAAAGCCCAAAATTAAGTTGGTCCGACAATAAAGTAAATAAGAATTATATAAATATGTAGGCTAGTGTAAGTGCCAGGCAGATATAGTCAATATATATTAAAAGTGATTAAATGAAGGTGAAGCATACGTTACTGCAAATCGCTATTGCCATCTGCGAGGGCAAAAGATGTTAATAGCGTGGCTTCCACACGGACAGTAAAAAGTGACGGACGGGGTAAACTATCCTTGGCTGAATTGTTTGACGCCAAATAATCAGTGACTAATATAATAGCTTTGGTTAAAGCCGCTGCTGCATTTTTGCTGCGAACTCACTGTGCTGTAAGTAGGGCTGCATATCTGCTACATTTTCTTTATTTTAAACTTTTGTTGTATAACGAACGCTTGTTCATCCAGGGCTCAACGTTATCTACCTTCAGTGAAGTTACTCAGTAATTAGCTGTGTAAGAGTGTAATTCTCTCGGTATAGTTTGACAGACTATGATGATGGTGATGACCATGTTATTATAAAATATAAAGTGGTTTTACATAAAATATAATTATATTATTTAACGTTCTCTGTTTTAATCTAACAGGCGATGAATGACTGGAACCCTGTTGCGAAGGTGTATGATCCACTGAAGGCTGGTAGTATAGATGGCACGGATGTGGAGCCCCATGACCGTGCAGTCTGGCGTGCAATGCATGCGCGCTATCGGCCCAATAAAGGTGTAAGTGGAGACCCTCTGCTCACCCTGTTTGTGTCGCGCCTAAACCAACACACATCCGAAGAGAAGCTCCACCAGGTCTTTTCCAAGTACGGAGACATTCAAAAACTTCGCCTTGTCAAGGACGTCGTAACAGGCTTCTCGAAGGGATATGCCTTTGTGGAATACAAGGAGGAAAGGGCGGTGATGCGCGCGCGCCGAGACGCCAATAAGTTGGTGGTGGACCAGCACGAACTGTTTGTGGATTTCGAACAGGAGAGAACACTGAAAGGATGGATTCCGCGGCGCTTAGGGGGAGGCCATGGGGGCAGAAAGGAGTCTGGGCAGCTAAGATTCGGGGGGAGAGACAGACCTTTCCGTAAACCCATAAACCTGCCCCACACTTTTAATCAAGATAGATCAACTGAGCGAAGATGGGAGAGAGGAAGCGAGAGAGAAGAGTGGAATAAGGACAGGCTCAGAGGTGCTTCGCCAAGCAGAGACTTTGGCTGCACAGACAGGAGAGAAGAACGCCATAGGGGCATGGGGAGAAAGGAGGACCATGATCGAGGGATGGAAAAGAGAGAGGAGAGAGGAATGAGCTACAGAGATAAAGACTACTATAGAGACAGAAGGGATGACAGAAGATCAAGAGATGACCGTCATGAAAGAGACTCAAAAAGGAGAAGAGATGAGAAACATTATGGGGATAAATACAGAAGTGAAGAAAGGAAATGAGCCTCAAAAAAGTGACCTTGAATCCCTAAATTCCATTACCCTTTTTGGAGGACTTACAGCTGTCACAGTTGTTGCCATTGGCCACATAAGTGTTTTTGTTTTTTTTGTCAGGCTTTCAGTCACAGTACATGAACATCTGGTTCAACTTCAATTTTTATTGGAACTGCTTGGTGATATCATGTTTACATGGGATGGACTATTGTTTGATTTCAGAGAATTGAATTCATAGACTGCATCAAATACTTGTAAAATAAAAAAAAAGGATGCTTAAACACCTTTAATGTAAAACTATATTGGCAAATAGGTCAAGCCAACGGCTTTTCCCCCATCTAAGCTCTGTCATCTTAATATGCAGTGTGTATACTACAGTATGCCCTTGTAAAAGAAAAAGCCATCCGTTGTAATGTCCAGTGCTTTCTGTGAGACACACCTTTTCTAGTTAATAGCTTTGAAGCTGATGCACAACATCCAAAAGAAAAATAACATAGCTGATGCATCCATGTCACCAGTTGTCAATGTATCTTAAATAATAATAAAAAAAAAACCCTGTCCCTTCAATACCAGAGTGCATTGACTTTAATTAGAAGCTGTCAATCCCATTCTGATCTATATGGTGTGAAAACTACTTAGCTGTGAGTTGCGCAGCGACTTCATATTACTGAATTTCAACTGAACCCAAAACATAATGGCATTACATATTCTGTCCTTGAATCCATGAGCAAAATTTCATGTTAAATTTTAAGTATTCTCAGCATCTCACTGAGCAGAGTTATGCACAGATGAGCACACTCCAACAACCTATTAAATATTAATATATTCACTTTTCAATCCACTTTGTGTTTCCAATGCATTGTATACAGATCACAAAAAGATCTTCAAAAATGCTTCTCTACATGGTAAGTAATCCCTTGTGAGGTTGCAATTGTTTTCCTCACTGCCTGTGCCTCGTGGAACAGTTGACAAGCAATAAAAAAAATTGTATTTGTATTCCCTTTTCCATTCTTCTCAAGCTCTAAAGACTTTCTTCCATTGCAGGTTTACACATTTATTAAACCTTCTCTTGTCTGTCTTGCCTACCAAATACAACCTCTTGTATTTTCTCATTACTTCATAACGCCGTGATGCACGCAAGTCTACTTGCCTCCTCATGAGCTAGCACACATCTGCGGGCTAAAACAGGGTCAACCGTTTCTTTTTTACTTCAAGGTGCCTTGCTTCAATCGGTTCTGGGAAACATGGTGACACCTGCTGATAGGCAGCTTTCACACACCGCAGAACTCTTCCTCTGACACAGACCTCCATGGACCTCTCACGGCAAACTTCAACAGCTTCAGATCAAGAATAACGCATACACAAAAAGCAAAGAGGCGCTGTCAGGATTGTGGTGGTACTGAATAATACTTGGTTGTGTGTCTGTTAAGTTCAGGAGGCGTTGTTCTAGACTAAAGGATGAGGGGTTGGGGAATGGACTTAGCTGGCCAGGTTCCCTCTTCTTTGCCACCATCCAGTGGCTCAATGAGCTGTATGCAGGAAGCTGTGGAGGGAAGGGGGGGGGGGGTCTGGTGAGGGCCTTCTGAAGCAAGCGTTAGTGGAGGCCTTCCTGGGAATCCATGTGCTGTAGCGCTTCCTGTGCCTGCTCTGTGTACGGCTCCACCACCCCTCCACTCCAGAAACCGCCTACTTCCTGTCCCGGCCGTTGAGCACTGCGCCGTTTGGAAAAGAGGCTAAACCTTTATGAGAAAAAGAAGGAATAGCAGACAGCGAGGGAAGAAAATATGAGTAGAGTTAAATTCTAGAATAATATTGTATTTTTCTGTGAGTGTGTGTGTGTGTATATATATATATATATATATATATATATATATATATATATATATATAGATTAGATTAACATATAAAGTGCTAAAAGTAAAACAAATAAGGCATAGCACGTGTAAACACCGTACAAGATCATTAATCAGGTGCTAAAACAGTGTGATGTCTCCAAAGTAGTGTGGTTTCTCTTCAGAGGTGATGGCATATCAAATCAAGCGGCATGAGCTAGAAAAGATTTTGTCATCGGGATGTAATGAAATTGTTTTCTGGTGGTTTACCAGCCAATCAGAACCAGCATGACAATCGTGACCTGTCATGCCACTTGTCACATGAGTAAAAATAGCACAGATCCCAGGCAAAGAGAATCACTGCGTGTTTTATGGCTGTGTAACTACTGTCTTGTAACAGGTTTTTACATTCTGGAATGACTTACATTCCTCGTAGACAAAAGGCCACATTGGGTCAGAGTGCACCCCCTACACATAAGCACACACATACACTTTTTCCAAAGAAACCAACTTTCTTTGCATGTTCCGGCCATGCTGAATGTGAATTTGAATGTTAACTGTTAAAATTTAGGAAAGCACTACCTCTTACAGCCCTGCCTTTTTAAAAGCATTGGGTTTGGAGCCATTTAATTCCACTTAAATACATTAGAAAACCATTGATAGTCCATGGGATAAAGTGAAGTTTCAATGCATTTTAAATGACTTATAAAGATCTTCGGCAAAAAAGTTTGTTTTGGTCAGAGGTGTGGGTTTGGGGGGAGGGGGGGGGGTGAACTCTGACCCTATTTGACCGTATCTCTGTCATTCCTTGTCCTTTTTTCTCAATGGAAAAAGACATACTGGCAACTCCTAGATTACCAGCTCATAACGCTCAGAAGAACCACCAGTCCACCTCCTACTGTACTTGGCCGCTAAACTTGAGGCTGAAGCAGTGGGAACTGGTGTGAGTGAGGAGTGAATCGCAGATTTGGGGGTGGAGTTACAGACAGATGAGAAATAAGAGAGATGGGGTGGGGGGGGGGGGGGGGTCAAGCAAGCATTGAGGCGGGAGGACAAACAGACTTCTATATTTGACTGGCTGATTCCAATGATCCTTTGCCGTATGGATGCAGTGGCAAACATGGCCACCACAATCAACCAATCACAACGCACAGTGCAACTGCATGTTTTAAAGTTTGTTTGTTTAGGGCTGGGGGTGGGAGTAGGAGCTGAGAGTGGTAAGGCATGCAGCACATGCAGAATCTTTAGGTGTTAGAAATAGAAGGGTTTGGGGGGGGATGCTCATACAAGAGACATAAGCCGTCTGATTGGCTGTAAAGTGGGGTCATCTGGAATCAGGCCAGCCGCCACCATCGGCATGATGGCAGTAAAGATCCTGTCACAGAGAGGCACACATATACGGACAAAAGGTCAAAGGTCATTGTCAGCTCCTCACGCAGACCCACTACTACACCTGCTTCCATTATAACTATGAAAGAGCCAGTAATGGTGAACAGGCTAAGCTTACATGGATATGGTGTCTCAGTGAAAGGAAATTGCTGCTTGACTACAAAAGTCTCTTTGGGGTATTGGTGCAAAGTCTGTCTGATTGTTTGGGGTTTTTTTACAGGGTGCGTTACCATTCCACCATTCAAAAGCTTCTATAGACTGTCATGATTGAATGCCTGTATGGATGTGTGATGAATGTGTATTTAGTGTATGTATATGTAATTTTCATTTTTCTTTAGAAATGTTACATATAACGCTGTAAATGTTGTTCTGTTATAGCATGCATGTGGCTGTGTGTGGCTGGTTACTATGGCTTTTATTAAATACATACAGGCGTTTAATCCCTGACTCTGGCTGAGCTGTGGGCCGAGGGCGGGGCCTCATAAGAAAGGCGGGGTCAGAAGGAGGTGGGGCAATTTCTTCTTCCTGTTCTTCACTGCAATGAGTGAGAGAGAAAAAAAATCACATTAAACTAAACCTTCAACATGAAAAGAACCATCACTCATCACATGACAGGAAAGATCACTCATCCTCTCCAAAATGTACTTCTGCTTTCCAAATGATTATTAGGGTGTTTGCCTTTTGTAGTAGGCGATTTCCTCCTGCAGCATAAAAACTTTGGCTTTCAGCTCGTTCCTCTCGTGCAGGACATCTCGGAGCTCCTGTAAGGTAAAGCGCGGGCGGTTGGGGTCTTTGGAGTCCAGATTAGCCATATCCTCATCGCACAGCGCCTCCTGTATGATACAATCAGACATCATATGATCAACATTGTGTTTGATACACCCTAAGCCTTAAATTCTGAGCCTCAAAGGCTGGTATGAATCAAATACAAGATTGATGGATACATGCAAGTTAAAATAAAACATCGATGTTGAAGCCTGAGTCTTTTTTACCAAGGACAAGTCTAACTTTCAAGGAAAATCACGTTGGTAGGTAGGTTTTGAAGTTTAACCACCAAACAAAAAAAGCATACCAGTGCCAGTTGGCTGAAGGCATCAAAAACAAGGCTCGCCATGACATGATATCTTGGTTGCAGTGTTATCAGAGTCCCTACCCATGAAATCATGTGTTGAGAACATTATTAGTGTAATCAAGCTACTGACGTAATTTTCCTTTTAAATGTGTGTGTGTGTGTGTGTGTAAGATAAAAACAGTTCAAACTGTATGTGTTTAAGCCATGTGTCTTTTCACATCAACATCAGAATTCTTTGTTAACTTTACAACACATCTGTTGAGTCATACCAGTTTTGCTGTTAAAACAACCTATGCAAAAACCCAGCTCACTGCCTACAAATACCTACACAACTGTGCACATGCAAACCAACCAGCAAGTATCCCACAGCACACATGCGGGCAGGGCACTGCACTCAAGTCAAGGACTCTTGTTGTTTAAGAATGTAGCTTTCTGTGATCTTTGCAAACTCTGTTAGTTTTGGCTGGGAACACTCCAACGGCCGATTACTCAGTGTTACCCATAGCAATACTGCTTCTTCCTCCTCGTCATCCTCTTCCCGCCCCTCTGTGTAAAAGGAAGCTTGGGGATATATAGGGAGCAGATGTTCAGCAGACCCAGTGCCTGTCTGAGGGAGGTCAGCCCACAGGCCTTGTTCTCGAGAGGCCAACGGGGCAGACCCGTCAGATCGCTAGAGGTAAAGATTAAGAGATACTTTGAAAGGGCAGAACTTCTCCACACCACAGCACTGTGATGTACTAGGTAGGATCTGTTACAGGGCTACACTGTTACTCTCATGATAGTTACTGAATAGATACTGAAAACTGTCATGCAAAAGGAAAGCTGATAAAACTAGCTTTGTCTTTGTCAATGTTTACCTTGTGGCCCTCTTTGCTGGAACGCCTTACACCAAGGCTTAATTCTCACCTCTCCAGCAAAACATGTGATAAGTCTGTAATTTATACTTCTAAAACTCATTACATTACTAATACTGTTAAAAGCTACAATACATTTGATCAAAATCTATAATAAATGGGCATTTGAGTCAGCAGCAAAAACATGTACCTAGATAACCTGAAGTGTCCTGAATTTATTGTTTGCTTGTTTTGTTTTTATTCATATGTTAATCATTTGTTATTACTGACTTATATACGGCTGAAAGTCAGGTGGTATCCAAGGGTTAACAAGATCAGTGGGCAAAAAAGATATTTCATAACCTACACAGCTACAATTTAATGTATACATAAATGCACACATAAATTACATAGGCCCTACTTGAGGCAGGGAGTCCTTCAGAGGTAAACTAAGTTTACTAACCATCAATACTAATAACAAAAAAACACATTAAGCTGTAAATTACATTATAAATGTGTCCTCACTTCAGTGGCCCCCTTCCTGATGTTTCCTGGCTGAAGTCAGGGGTGTGATTCTCTGGCCCAGGCTAAATATAACCTTCACCTCACCCTACTTCCAGCCAGGACATTACTACTGTGAGTCACCAAAGACACTCAACATTACCCTGCAAACATGCGCGCGCACACACACACACACACACACACACACATATACTGTGCAAGATGACAAATCTAACAGTGTTAAGTGAAATATGTAGAATGATTTCAATCTGGTATTTTGTTTACATTGGACTTATGAGCCTGTAGCTACATACACCAAAATAGGGCTTACTTTCAGTGTTGCATGGCAAACAATGCAAAGAACCAGCATTAGAATTTACATGAAACTGGATTAATTCAGTGTAATCTGCTGTGGACAAGTGTTCTTACAATTTGTTCAATACATTATAGTGGGAGATTAATCTTCAACTAGTAAAACAGAGTTAAAACAGAGTTTTAAGTGTAAGGTTCAAAGACTCTGTGATACAGTAGATGAAACACGCCAGAGCCTCATTTACCAAGAGCCAAAGCACCAGATCTGGTCTGCTGACTGACTAAACCCAGCATCTCACAAACTTGGGTATGGGAGACACTAAATCGGCTCACAAAGGGGAATAGCTCACCAGGTATCCCATATGTGTCCGGTTGACAATTTAGAAAATGAAATGTAACTTATCGACTCCATATAATCCATTTGAGAGTTTAGGTCATACTCTCACCACTGATTCAGCAGCTTTTGACAACATCAATAAGCTCAGGTAGGGAAGGTTAGGGTATCAAAGAAGTAATCTGTGGACACTCTAGTGCAGCATTTCCTTCTGGTCTGTTCCTTTACTCATAAGAGCTGTTATTACACGAGTTACACAACAGATGAATGTCAGGTGGTATCCAAGTGTTAACAACAGCTATAAAATATATGTGCACTGTGGGCAAGAGGCATATGTCATAACATGTATGTTCCAGTATATATAACATACATTAGCACACATACTGTATGTTTGCATACCTGTGCCACCTGTGCCACTGGCTCCTGTGGCAGCTCTTCCTGCACGGGCCCCGTTTCCTTGTTTCCCTGGAGACGCTCGCGGAGTCGGGCTACCTCCTGACGCAGGGCAACCAGCTCCTGCTGCCGAGTCTGACCCGAGGCTTCCAGTTCCACCTTCTGCTCGATCAGCGCCTTGCCCTGCGCCTCCACTACGCTCATCTTGTGCCGCAGGTCATGGTTGATCTTCATCAGACGGTTCTGCTGCTGCTGGAGCTGTAAGACGTCAGGAAAACACTACTAGTACTTCAAGAACATTGTACATTGAATAAGAAAATTGTCTTACTTACAATGTTACACTTCAAAAGACAACCAGAACATTTGCCTATCATAAGCTTTGATAGGCATATTGTAATTAAGCATGAGTATAAACCTTTATTACTTGAGTAAAGCAATTTATCTAACTCTGCTGATGTTTACAATATATAAGTTCATACATATTTAGATCATATTAAAGCTGTAGTCAGGGGTGAAAATCATGTTTGTTTATGTTTGTGTTTATGTTTATGTTTCCTCGCAGAGGCTTCTGACCAGCAAGGCATTCATTTTGTTTAATCCGAGGACCAAACCAAAAGGTTAAAATATGTAAATGTGTTCTTTATGTTACTGATTATGGGGCTGACCACTTCCAACAGGTCTTTTTTTGGAAAGAAGTCACAAGTAAAGCATAAGTAGTATTAATAATATAAGTGTGCACTGTTCTCTATACAATCCACATAATATCGTTGACTGAACCTTTAATGTCACACAGTTTGTTTGTCACAGGTTAGTGTCTTACAGCCTCGACGTCTTCATTCTTGAGAGTCAGTTCGCGGTCCTTGGCTCTTATCTCATCCCTTTGCTTGTCCACCACTTCCTTCAGCTTCTTCATCACCTGACGCTCCCGCTCCGACATCCCTGTCAAACCAAACCTCTCTTGTGACCCCCTCATCACTCACACATGGCTGATGAACAATGGCTACACCTGTGGCTGATATCACCCTGATACTTCAGATGTAACCCAAGATGTTACAAATTATTACAATATTAGTGAAAGAATGCAACAATCTGTAAAGCTTGAGCAGTCTGTACACCTGTGCTTAACTATGTTGTGTGGACTGCCTTTGGAATCACTATTATATTATACTTTTCTGTAATGTTCCAATGTACATGGTAATCGATAGGAAAAGTCATCAAGAATGAAGACCCATCAGTGAATAAAAACTCCCCCGGTAAAAGATGACTGAAAACCTGGACCAGCATCAGACTAGGGCTTGTGTCAGCTGATTTTTTGCCATGATTCTCAATCAGTCGGTTAAGTCCAGTCAGTCTATTCAGACCCCAGTATGATTCAGTCTCAGGAGAGCCTGAATACAGGCACACCGTCGCACTCACTGACTAACTCACTGAATCTGACTCATGGCATCCACAGGCAGACACAGACACAGTCAGTCAGCCAATCATGATGTTAAATCATGCCAATTTGGCCAAGTCTTTGAAGGTTCAGTCACCGCATAGGACTAAACAGGTAAATTACTTATTAAAATAAGTAAGGTTTACTTATTACAATTTACAAATTATTTACTTATTTACAAATTCATGCCATCCTGTCTCCGTGTTCATCTAGCCTTTTGCATGGTTCAAGTCACAAGGACAAATTTATAAAGATCGGAACACTCCCACCAAAACATTTGAATCCTGCAAATTGCCACGCATGCTGTGTCTGTAGTTAGCCTTGTCAGTTAAGTAGAGTTTCCCTTCCTAGTCAGACTGTGTCTAGTAATCATGTTAAAATCCACTGAGCAATTGGGTGTAGATTAACTACCGGCGTCTGAAACAAACACAAATGGAAACAAATAAAAATGCATGAACTGTAATATTTCAAGAGTAGGAAGGGAGAGAGAAATAAAGAAAGTGAGAGAGAGGGAGAGATGGCAGCATCAATCTCCACCTGTCAGGTGGTGTCCCTGAACACCAGCAGAATACTAAACTGCTGTACAGATTCAGTGCAGCTAGCCAACTCTGAGTTCGTGTCTTGCCTACTCAGACGCACGTGTGTCACTGTGTGTATGTGTTCATGTTTGTTTGTGTGTGTGTGTATGTATGGGTGTGTGTGTGTGTGTGTGTCAGAGAGAAACAGTCTAAAGAGAGGAAAGAGAAGAAAAAGGATGAGAAAGAAGTAGAGAGATAGAATGAATGGCTGTGAGTGTGAGCGTTGCCTGTGTATGAATGCAGAATATGACTACATTTGTGACTGTATTTATTTGCTGCGACACACACTGTCCGGTGTGCATTGGGATGCCTGTGTGTTTCTGTGCATATAGATCATTGTGCAGTACAGCTCACTGAAATGTTAAAATCTGTTTATGTTTGTCTGAGTGTGTTGAAGACAGAGTTCTCTGTGTTCCTGTGGCTGAAGTGCTCATGTAGTAATGGTTCCTAGCCAAGCTCCAGTCAGAGAGAAGGGTTCCATTGTGTTTGTGCAGAGGAAAGATAGAGAGACAGAGTATTTGCAGGAGAGCGAGGGAGTGAGGGAGGGAGAGAGAGAGAGAGAGAGAGAGAGAGAAAGAGAGAGAGAGAGAGAGAGAGAGAGAGGAGAAGGAGGGGCAGTAAATAGAACTGGTGTGGGGCTTGTCAAAGGTCAGCAGACCACACCACAGACCATGCACCTTCTGTGTATGATTTAGAATCTAAATGTTGACGGCCCTGTAACATTTTTGCTTCAAGGGTCAATTACTCACCTTAAAGCCTCTATGTGTAGGATTTATCTTCTATTTATCTTCGTCTTTTATTAAAAATATATTTTTTATTTTAAAAATATAATGTAAAACAATGGTAATTACCTCCATGAATAAATTGTAGTGTTCCGGTAAACTTGGTCATTTCCATTTATATATAGATATGGCTGGGGACCAAAGAAGAATATCCATTTTGCGCCGCCATTTTCAAAAGTACGGGTTCTTGTAGGGGAGAGCAGTATCGTATATTCAGCTCCGCCTTTCGCGTTTCCGCTCAGAGACTGAGTAGCAGAAACTGAGATAAGAGCGAGCGAGCGAGCGTTCGGCCTCCGTAGCAAGAAATTAGGATTGTGGGAAGGGGAGGGCTAATACATTTTATTCAAACGTATGCAGTATACCACTTCGCCGATAGATGGGGAATTCTGATACGATCCTACACATAGAGGCTTTAAAGGAAGCTAAATAATCTTAATGCATGTGCATCGTTTCAATATTTTTACAAACTACATTAGACATCATCTTCAGGGTTTAGTCTAATATTTAATATGTGTAATAGAAGTAGTATTTCTCTAGAATTTTTTTATTATATTTATAGTGCTGGATTTAAACATTATTCCAGGGGTGTTCCCCAGTAGCCCACATGACTAAGACTGATTGGACAATGATATACCTTCATGCCTCTGAAGGTCCTCCTCTGTCATTGGACAGTCTTTGATGGACAGGTTGCTGAGGAGGGTCTGGTTTTCCTCCTGAAGCTGGGCGATCTGGGACAGCAGGTCCTGAGCCTCACCTCTCCATACATCCTCTACCAGCTCCAGCTCCTGTAACCAATCACACACACACACACACACAGTATACACGCTGTGCACTAGAAGCAGATTCTACAGGGTTGGCTACTGAATCTTTACATTAAAAAGTTGAAGATATTTAAATATACTGTAGGCCCTACATACAGAAGAAAATTGCAGTTTTGATACTGCAGTACAATGCAGATATTTTCTCTCAGTGTAAGATCATAAATGAACACTTTGGTAAGTGAAATTAAAAAGGTCAGCCAGACAACGGCTCTAGCCCATTGAATGTGGGTAATGATTTTCCGAGCACATAAGCGCTGTGTAGCTCTTACCCACAAGTTAAGTGTCAGATTTAGTTGAGTCTTCTAAGTTTGTGAATGTCCCTTTCTATTGTAAAATGCTGTCAGTCCCTACTCTTTCAAGTGAGGTTGGCATTTCCTGCGAACACAGACTGTTTCCTCTCCTTTTGAGAGCCACTAAATTCAGCTCAATACAGGTTGTAGCGCCCTCGCCTTGGATGAATCATGTCAACAATCCACAAGTGACAAAAGGTTTGTCATCCCGGACCTTGAAAAACAGGTTACTGAGGACAGTCGGTTTATGTCGTTGAGTAGGCTATATTGTAGTTTTCTTGCTAAGGACGGACTCCTGTTTATGACCAATATGAGATAGGCTACAGTTTAGACTGAATCATGAGTCATGACGGACTATTTTTCTCGTGGATACTCTCGAACGTGATGAAAGGTACAATTGCTCATGACCTAGTTTACAGTGGGTCACATCATTCTCCTAACTTACTAACATTAATTGCTTCAGGCACTGCTCTGTTTGAGTTTACCACGCTTCAAAGTTGGAGCTGTAACCTACTTAAAATAATAGGCTTCGTGGTTCATTTATGGTTGACGTGAACAGGTAAATAATGTCCCTTATTTCGTTTGTCTTGACATTTCTGTAGAACTGGCATTGTCTGTTACCTTCTTGTGTTTCTTTTCTTTCTCAAGTCTGTCGATCCGCTCAAGACGCAGTTTATCCAGCTCCAGTCTCAGCTCCTCTGTCTCTGGGGTAAGGCTGTTCCGGCTGACCAGCACCTCTAGGATCTCTAGAACCCGCACAACTTTAGGCATAAGACGTGCGAGAATCTCGCAGCCGTACTGATCAATAATGCGCTCAAATTCCTGGCCCACTACTGCCGCAATGTCATACACGTCCATCACAGTCAGGTCGGCCACATTCTTATCCAGCACTGTTCCGAAATCTTCCATGATGACAGTCTGCCTCCGTTCGCAGTCGCTCCAACCGCCCAGATTCCCCACGCTACGGGCGGATAGAAGTTCCTTCCTTTCCAGCGAGACAAACTTTCCCTTGTCAGCTAAACCAGCCAGCTATGCGGACAGTAGGTTACGTCTAAATCTATTACGCACACAATCGTGCTTTCTGCTGTCTTCCACGGTTCATTCTGTCGGTCATTTGAGATAAATCAGACGATAATAACAACTGGCCCATTGGAGTCCTCTCGCTATAGCCCCGATTCTTTGGTCAGATTGCGCCGGCCACTGCGCATGTCAGAATAGCTGACAGCTGATGTCGCTGCAAGCTGGATAGAATTCAAAATTTATGTAGCTAATTATACCAGCATGATATTTTACCAACACAAATAACACGGGAAAACTAGACAATAATATTTAAAGCGTAAAGCACACAATACTGAGGCTATGCTACGCAAATTTATAAGATCAGTGTTCTCTCTTTTTCGTGCATTAACTGCATACAGGCTCTGTGAGGTGTAACAATATGACAACAAATAAGTCAAACAGTCGGCTCCTTTAATGAGTTAACTTTTCATAAAGATATCAGAAATATTGTAACATCATCGTTTGTATCTTGGTTACAAAGTTAGCGCATGAAATCAGCATAGCATGAAATCAACATTAAATATTTCGACAGATTTCGTCGCTTTTTTTTTGTTTGTTTGCAGTTGAAATATATCCATGTATCGAAGTATTAAATAAAGACCAATAACGGGTTGGAAGATCAATTAAATGGACAGAACATAAAAGTGCCCTTCAGTTTTATATGATTTGGTCTCCAAGAAGACAACTCTGACAGAGACAGGTGTTTTTATTTTAATATTCGGTTTTTTTTTCGTTTGTTTATTTCTTCATGGCCTTCCTCTTCAAATACCCAGTTTTGTCAGTTCTGTGCTCTCCTCACCTAAACTGCAGGACAAAAAAAAAGAGTCTTGAGTATCCTAAGTATTAACTAAAACATGTTTTAATTCAAAGGATATGCTATGATCTATATACAACACAATCCATTTCAGAGTTTATACATAATATATAAACTGTACATAATACAAACTCTTATATACAAAATTAATTAAAGTAATTGAGCAAAGTATATGTCAAACATTACTGATGATGATGATGGGTAGCCTTACCGCACTCTTTAGAATAACTCCTGACTTCTGGAAAATGTTGGGCTTCTTGACAGGTTTTGTAGGGTCAGGGGCTGGTGGCTCAGGGGTAAATGTGCTGCTAGTGGAAGCCGGGGTGAAGGAGATGTCTTTAGAAGCTGCGGTAAAGGGGTTGCTGTTTCCATAGGCATCGGGAATAGTGGTGGGCGCTGGAGGGAACGTGTTGCTACTGCTGTAGGCACTGGGAATACTGGTGGGAGCTGGGGGGTACTTGTTGATGTTGCTGTAGGCATTAGAATTAGTGGTGGGAGCTGGAGGGAACGTGCCGCTGTTGATGTAGGCATTAGAATTAGTGGTGGGAGCTGGAGGGAACGTGTTGATGTTGCTGTAGGCATTAGAATTAGTGGGGGGAGGGAACATGCTGCTGTTGCCATAGGCATCAGGAACAAACAATGTGGGGGGAGGGGGAGGAGGGAAGTTAGCAAAGTCATCAATATTTGCAGGCTGAGCTTCAGTGGGCGATCCAGCGATGTCATAGTGCTTTTTCCTGAGCTCGCCAAGACGAACACGCTCTCTGGCCAGCTGAGACTCCAACTCCAGTACTTTCACCTGTCACACACACACTTTCTTTACTCAGTGCTATTTAAATGTATGCTACCACTTCCCCACAATGTTATATGTATAGTCTCGTATAAATACCAAGCTATATAAACAGCCCTTCAAACTTTTAAAGGTTTGACTGTAATGCTATTTACTAATCCACACAGCTTGAACCACAAAACAGGTGAGTGACTGCCAAATGGCAATTATGTCAGTTGTGTATACAGTGGGTCACACCTGAGTTTCCATCTCTTCCGTCTTCAGCTTGATCAGGGACAGGCCAGTGAAGTCCATGGTGTCTACAAAGAAAACAAGATCAGATTTTCCTCAAACAGAACTATAGCATAACCCAACCACATATAACCATTACTGTTAAGAGAGCTTGATAAAAACACAGCTAGCAGGCCGGTTATAACAACCATGCTTCTTGCGCTAGTTAATAGTTGCATTAGTCTTACAATTTTTGTTACCTCATATACACACCTCCACTCCCACCACACAAGCCTTTTTTTCCCTCATTAGCTTTCATATTTCCACATAGCATTCACAGTTTGGTTTACATCTCCCATAACCCACCTCCATCACCATCATGCTTGGTGAAGCCTAGCTACAAGCTCGGATATATGCCAACATTTGCAATCAATCCTTTCATCATCTACCTAAGCCCAGCAAAGTTCCCCCAATTCTTACCCATGTCTTCAATCTGCTTCTGGCCTGCCTTGGTGGAGGTCACCACAGAAGCTGCCATGTCGGTAACATGACGTGAGGCCTGCTGCAACCTGTGCAGTTTCTTGTTACCACGGTCTGCCTTCACCTGCAAAACCAGTCCACACGTTTCAATGTCACATGACAGGAAGTGAATAGGAACATGGACAAGGATATGTGTCAGAGGTCATGGCACGGGTCAGTCATAGCCTGTAGGGATGCACGATTTTGAGAAAAAACCTAATTGCGTTTTTTCTGACATATATTGCGATTGCGATGCGATTTTCGATTTTTGCGTTTGATACTTTTAAGTGCATAAAAACTAAAATTATGAATAAATAATAACAACATTAAGAAAAATGCAGTGTGCATATGTGCATATTTTAGCCAATAAACAAACTGCAGTACACATTAACTTATCACCAGTACACTGACATTGTTATTATGCAGCATGTATGTGCTATGCAGCCAAGATAAACTTGTGTACGAGTCCGTTACTACGGTTACATGAACATAAAATTCGGTAAGCCTGTAAGATCAGTATTCTGGTTAAAACGGTTTTAAAAAGATCCTGAATAATAGCCTACATGTGTGGAAGAGTATTGGAAGTGGATACCGGAATATTCCTATTATATTCCGTTTAGATCAATGTCGCCTACAAAGTTGTATTGTGCCATCATTCCATTTTAAACTGGAATATTCCCTGCATTTAAAATGAGTCGGGGTCAAAAGACTATAGACGGACTAAAGGTTTAGAATGCGGCTGTTCAAATTATTGAGCAAACAAGCTATTCAGTGTTGGAGTGAAGGAATAGGCCTACAAAATCAACTGAAGTCGGGACGCAATACGACCACGCAGTCCACATTGCAATAGAAAGAGTTTGCATGACCTTACTACAGAAGCACAGCTGACCAAGAATAGCATTGCTAGTGAGCTCGATATTTACAAATAAAAAAAACCCGGAATGAGTTTAAAAGAAACGCATTAGCAAAAAATAATACCCATAACAGAATATTAGGCTTTTTTACCGACGTTCTGTGTCAAAGACCAAGTTCAGGAAGGTTCATCATCAATTAGGCTACATTAAGCAACAGAAACGACACAGAAAACGTTAGCAGAACTGCCTACCGGCAATCAATAAAGGCCTGCGTAAAATTGATAAGGCCAGGGCTTTGGGTAGCCTATTTTAAGTAAATAAAAGCCCGGTCCATATAATTTCAGGAAATACTGTAGGCCTAACGTTAGGCAAGCTATTTCTGAGATTCACTCACTTCAATCTTGGACATATGAGATAATAGACGTAAAAACAAATACATGGAAACAATATTAGCATAGGCCTACCTGAACTAAAGACGTAGTAGCCTACTTGATACAGGAGTAGTAGGGTTGATACAAGACCGCTGTATCCATTCCAACAACTTCCAACGCGGTTGCATTTTACATTAGGCTACTTGACTCCAGTCACATAAATGTTACTCTTGCGTTATGCATTTTGGGCGGGTTTTCTTTTTAATTATTGGTAACTTATAATCAATTATGCACAAGCGTGGCTCACTGGAATTTTTATACCGGGAAAATCTGGAAGAATCACATGCCTGGCAAGATTCGACCATTTTGATTGGCTAATTGGTTTGTCACTCAAATGTCAGAGGCGGGGGAAAAAACCTCAGACTCCTGAGGTTAGGTTATTGCGGGAGTTAAAACCTCAATGTCGATGCGATAAAGGTTAATCGTGCATCCCTAATAGCCTGGGTTAAACTCCTACCTTGGAGGCAGCAACAAGCTGTGCAGTGCTGGCAGCGATCTCATGGGAGCAGGCAATCACCTCCTCGTACTTGCCCTGGCCTGAGCTGATCCTATCAGCTGAGTCCCTGGAAGGACAGAGGGGAAAATGTGTGTGTCTCACCATCAAAGTATTTATCACTCTCTGAACCCTGTGATTATAATAACAGTCTAATTTACATTAAGGACTTATATTAATGGCTGACTCATGTGAACCATTCACAAATGATGATGGGGTATGCTCTACATCTGCAGATACACCTCTAGTGGCCCAGAGATTTATCTTCACATTCTCCATTATTAGTTTTTAGAACTAAAGAAGCATTCTTCATAACTGAAGAAACATTTTTTCAGCCCTAAAAGAAGTTTGGTTGGCTACCACCTAAGCACTTTTGACTACCCTGACCTGAATGAATGAGAATCTACATTACATAATGAACTAACCATTAGGCTACAAAACACTAAGAAACACTGGTCTAAAGTATATCATAGACCCTTTATTATATTGCTATAATAAGTCTAAATCCAATTGTGATTATCACATACAAATGAGTACATGCACAAACACACACAAACACATACAGCAGTTGCGTGGCTCCCCATCCCACTGCCTTAGATGCAGAGATGAGGCCCTCTGTCCAGCGGGAGTTCTTGGCGTAGAACTCCTTGACAGATGCTGCTCCCTAAACAAGGGAAAGGTCAAAGATCATCACATTACAATGTCCCGAGTGGCAGATCATTTCTTTCAGTCTTGCTTCCTGTTTCCTGTTTTGTGGTTGAAATGACAACTGACCCAAGACACACTGGTCATACTGAAACACTTGTGATAATGTGTGTAGTAATGTGTGTAGTAAAAGTAAAACAGTAGTCACATGCTTACACACATTATGCAACCCACAACTTGGCACTATAACCTTCACAAAATATTTTCTTAGGGTTAAGAAGCAGAATTACTTGAATGGCTTAACCATGTTTATGAGCTCTGTGTCTGCACATTAGTATGTGAAGTCACACACCCTGCCAAAGACATTAGGGACATTTTGGGAATATCAACATAGCAAGCGTCTGGCAAGTATGATGTGTGCTTCACGTGCATGGGGGTCTTACCAGAATTGTATAGCCACTTTTATACACTCTTCTAGGGTGTGTAGGTGTGATGAAACTGGCATGCATGTATTTTCTATTTATATAGCAAATCATCGTATTAATATTAGACACCATTTTTATGAGATTAGGACTTACTCTTCCACTCTCCACAATGTCCTTCTGGAGATCTGTAGCTGATGTCACAAGCATGTGAACCGCCTATGAGAGCAAACACAAAGGTGATGTGAGACCGAATCTAACTGTTGATCCAACTGAATATAATTGTTGACTGCTATACAGTTAATTTTATTTAATTTTTTTATACAGAGCAACTTACCTTCATGAGGTCAGAACAGGAATGGATAATGCTAAGGGAATAAAATAAATCTGTTAACAATTCTGTGCCTGAGGACAGTTTAACATTTATCTTTAAGATTTATGCAGGTAATTGCAAAATATGTAAATCAGTATCCAAAAGGCAAATCTCTGACAGACCTTGAATTTATGTCCAATTTTACCCCAGGTGCACCACTCCTGGTGTTGTTCAGGATTTCCTGTGGTCAAAGACATTCCAGAATGGAACAGGTTCAGTGATAAAAAAAAAACAAGCAATGTACAAAAACGTTCCTTCATGCTGCATTTTATAAGAAGCATTACACTCATTTTCAGCACAGCCTCCTCTATGGCTGAGGATGTAGCAGCCATTTCCTGGTCTACAATGTCTCCTAGCTCTTTCTTCTTCAGATCCAAGAACTTAGGCCGCAAGTCCTGCACACACACACGCACACACACACAGGGAGAGAAAGAGAGAGGGAGAGTGAGAGACCAAAAAAAAGAAAGAGAGACAGAAAAAGAGAGGGGGGCATGACACTGTGTAACATCAACAAAATCTCATAACATATTTCTGTTTATCACATACAACATGATTTCAATCCAGACATAACATGACAATGGATTTTGACTCTAACACACCCATCATACACCTCATAGTGGATCTGTGAATTGATTATCTGTCAAGCATTACATCTGTGATAGGACCAATGGCATTTCCATTGTGACTGGCCCACAGGCGTCACATCCACTGGTGCCTAATGAAGGACCTAAATGTACGCAGTACACTCACTTGTCCTAAGGAAAGGATGCGCTGGATGACGTAGCGGATGGCAGAGGGATCGGCCCCAGGAAGTGTTGGCTGAATCTTCAGCTCCTTCAAGTACTGCAGACAATGGGTGGCACACTCCCTGCAGTTGTCATTCATGCCTGCAGAAAGCAGGACAGAAAAACCACTCAGACATCGCTGCAAGGCCAGACATGTGTTTGTTTCACAAAAATATAGGTGCTAGCCTGTTACTAAATTGGTAGGCGCTGGGCAATTACCTTGGAAACAACAAGCTAAGCTGTTAACTTGCTTAGCAAATATGCTTTTAAGAAACATACCCTAGGTTACCACTATCGTCAGTGGGGTCAGATAAATAACAAAACATTATATGCCTTTTGTACATCATAAATTATATGCCTTTTGTAAAAATGTGCTATATAAATAAAATTGAATTGAATTGAATATAAAAGCATTATTTAAAAGCAATACACCCCATGTAATGTAATTGTGAGTTTAAAGAGCAGTGTGTGTGTGTGTGTGTGTGTGTGTGTGTCTGTATACATACGGTCAGCTTGGTCCGCAGGAGCTGAGTGGGATGTGGCTGCTCCATTGACAATGGTGTCTGCAGCCAAGTGAGCAAACTGAGTAACAGCTCGCAGCAAACCACTGGCATCTACAGAAATGAGAGAAACATTCACATACATTCACATATACTATATAAGTATGTGATACTATATACTGTAAACTAATAAATAATATACTATATACTATATTTGATCAAGAAACTTCAAAATGAAATACAGTATAGCACCGGTAAACTGTGTAACCAACCATCCTTGTTCCTGAGGTAACCAGCGTGGCTTTGCTGCATCTTGTTGATGGAGCCCAGAGTGGTCTCGGCCCTGTTGATCAGATAGTCAGGTGAGCAGGTGCTGCGCACATGGAGAGGGTCGTCCACTTTGGCAAGGGCATCCAGCACGATGCCCTCGGCCTCCACTACTGAGCATTGTAACAGCGCAAACTGCTCTTCCTGCAGCTTCTGCTTCAGGTTAGCCTCACGGGCAGCCTGCGCGCACACGCACACACACACACACAGACACACACGTAAATACTCAAGTCAATTTCAGGCACATGGGGTTGTGCATGGGCCTCTGTGCTTTGTGTCTTGCTAAACCCTTAACGTGGCACACGTAAAGCACATGTGAGTTTGTGTACTTACGTTTGTGTGTTTGTGTGTGTTTTTGTGAGGGAATGTAGAGGTGGTTACACCGACCATGTTGTGCAGCTGTTGCCAGATGTGTGTGTACGTGTGTGTGTGTGTATGTGTAATTGACTGAGTTTGTGTATCTAAACATATATATATACTGTATATATGCTTTTCTGTTTAGACAGACCGTGTCGTGTAGCTGTTGCTGCAGAGTTGCAATCTCCCTGTGACTCCGGTCCCTGTCCATCTGCACATGGGAGTGTTGCATGGTGGCGCTCTGCTGCAGCTGGGTGATCTGGGCCTCCTGTTCCATCACTGACCTCCTGAGCTGGTCCCGCTCAGCCTGCAGGCCCTGCATCATGCTGCTCATCTGCTCACTGGCCTATAGGAGAGAGAGAGACACACACACGCATACACACACTTGAGAACGAACCTCTGACACACATCTGAACATCTGACACACAAGACAGACATGTCTGAGATGCACATACAGACACACACACATACACCATACACACAAACCCTACAAAAATGGTACAGCATACTGTTCCAACTGTTCTCTGGACTAGACTGGAGAAGTGTGCACTCGGACACAAGGACACACATACTATACCACACACACACTCACACACATCCACACATAACATGAATACTCCATCAACCAGAGCTACTCTCTATCCAGTGTAAAACAAGTGTCAAGACAAACACGCACACACAAACGGACACCCATATTACACACACACACTTAACATGAATACTTGAACATGAATGACTACTCTCTAGCCAGTGTAAAACAAGTATCTTCTGTTGACGACAAAACATACACACACACACAAACTCTCTGTCTCTCTCTTTCTCTCCATCACACACACACACACACACACAAACACACCACAAAAGGCAGACCCTCTAGGCCGCCAGTAGAGAAAGAGAGACTTACCGTCTCTTTATACTGTAGTGCCCCTTGAGCCCGACTCGCCTCCACAGTCTTCACATCCAGTTCTCTTTTCAGGCACTCAATCTCACGCCTCTGCTCCTCAATGATACGGTCCTAACACACACAAGTACACACACACACACACACACCTTTATTACAAACACAAAAAGAAATCCAGTTGCCTACAGCTTAGCACCTTCAATTACCATGATGTGGATGAATGAGAATCTTCACAGACAAAACACACTTAATACATATTCGACAGACATATTACCTGCAGTGGGGTTAAGACATTCAAGATATTACGCCAGAAGCTGCATTTAAACACAAATTGTAGGAGGTAGGGAAAGCAGCCAATTATAATGTTTAGGATGTTAATCAATACTATGCTGACAAAACCCATCTTTAATCTCAATCACCACTCTCTGTTTTAGCATTAAAGGTGAAAGTAAAACATGTACAGTCTTCCACCCCAACACAGCTCTTGTATGTGGCATAGGGTTGGTTGTATAGGTCCTCTGTGACTGCAGAGAGTGTGTGCTGGGAGGGAGACAGGCATGTTAATGACTACACTTGAAAGATGCTTCTAGGGGATTAACAACCTCACAGCACAGTGGAGGAATGTTACAACCACATGATGATCCTTAAGAAAGCCTCCTGTTGTGTGTTTGTGTGTGTGTGTGCGTCTAAGTCTAGACAGACCTTCTCCAGTAGTTGTTGCTGCAATGCTGCAATCTCCCTCTGACTGCGGTCCCTGTCCATCTGCACGTGGGAGTGTTGCATGGTGGCACTCTGCTGCAGCTGGGTGATCTGGGCCTCCTGTTCCATCACTGACCTCCTGAGCTGGTCCCGCTCAGCCTGCAGGCCCTGCATCATGCTGCTCATCTGCTCACTGGCCTATAGGAGAGAGAGAGAGAGAGAGAGAGAGAGAGAGAGAGAGAGAGACGGACAGAAGCATACATAATCTTGAGAAGAACACACACTCAAGAACATAGACTCAATTGCACGCGGTTATTACCAACACCCCATTTAACAAGCAAAGCACACTCAGTAGCAGCTACCTGTGTCTGACATGACTGAAGAAGTCCTGAGTATGGAGGGCCATACAACTGTACAACTGCACTAGCAATGTACCTGCACTGACAAACACTTTCTTGCACTTTGGTCACCTTAGATTTCCTTTACACATGTCTGTATTATTCAATTTCTAATTTTGTACCCTAAGTGCAAAACAAAAGCACTAAACAGAAAACTAAATGAATTTTATATCATATGTATGTGTGTGTATGTAGATCAGGTGTCCAGGCATATGTCATTATATGCAGGACAAAGATGTTTGAAATTCCTACTGGATGAATAAAATATAATCTAAACTAAGGCCACACCAATAAAATTTGTTGGTTCTCGGATTTTTTCTGGAAAAATATGGAGCGAGCGAGCGAAATAAAAATAAAAATAAAAAATGTTCTGATGGTAAATTAGCACATTCACAGTTAATGTTCATTACTGTGATTGCTCACAGCACACTTTTTGTCATGCAGGTTTTAGGCAATGTACAAATTGATAATTCTGTCATTCTATGTTATGTAAAAGTTTGACGGTATGTCATTTATTTAAAAGTTTGTGAATCAAAGCACCAAGTAAGCTGGCTGTGGAATTGAGGTATGACTAAGTCTAGGCTGCTGTAGCTTACGTTCAAACTCATTTTGTCACAGCGCATTAGAACGTCAAAATCGCATTGATTCACCAGATAGCAATTACATACTGACTAAAACTCCGTGAGCAGCGCAACGGAGATGGATATTCATCAACGTGCAGTCACGTGAATCTAGAAAAAAAGACGACTTTTTGCATGAGAAAGTGAAGCGTGTGTGCGCGCGAGGATGTGAGTGTGTAGGCACATGCTATTCATTTATTTATTGATTGATTTTGATGGCGAAACACTTTCAATGGTTTTTTTTCGCCTCTCAATCAATGAAATATCAAACTCACCTCCACAGAGTTGCACAAGCATACTGCTTGTAGCCTACAACTGCGCAAAGTTGCACTTGCATGCACTTGTCAAATGTCTTTCTCTTCTGATCAAGTATTCTAATCATTGCAAACACTGGCCTAGCAGGATCCACCGGCATCTTTCCTCATAATGTGTCTTGTCTCTTGCGCTCTGAAGTGAAAGGCGCGATTTGATGTCACGTGAACGCAGCATGCTTTTTTTCCAGTATTATAGCTATCAGCCACGGTGTTTTTTATGTTCGTGTGAGTTCGAATTCAATTTTATTTTTATTTAATTTTGCATTTTTTTCAAGCGGCGAATCCGAGAACCAACTAATTTCATTGGTGTGGCCTAATCTAATCTAATGTAGACAGTAACACAGACAGCTTGGCCACTGGTTATGTTATTTGTTGTGAGGAGGAAATCCTTGCCTGGTCTTTGTTGTGAAGAGAGCTGTTAACATGTGCCATCTCAGTCCTGCTGCTCTCCAGCTCCCTCTTTAGCCGATCAATCTCCATCTGCTGATTCTGCATCTGAGGGGGACACGGACAGGACCAGGGTCATCATCATCATCATCATCATCACAATCAGTTCAACCATCAGCTGAAAATAACTAAATAATTTCATCATAATGAAGAAAAGTTATTAGTTTGATAGGGAATGGTAGTATATTGTGAGACTGGCAGGGTAGTAATATATTCTGTGATTGGCCAGGATAGTAGTATTTTGTATGACTGTCAGGGTAGTAATATAATGTGTGATTGGCTAGAATAGTAGTATATTGTGAGATTGAGCAGGGTAGTAAATATTGTGTGATTGGCTGGAATAGTAGTTTATTATGAGACTGGCAAGAATAGTTGTACTGTATATTGTAAAACTGGCAGGGTAGTAATATATTGTGTCACACATCTGGCCAGGATAGTAGTATATTGTTGGGACTGGGAAGGTAGCAAGTACAGTATATTTTGTACTTGGGCAGGGCAGAAGTATATTGTGGGATTGAGACACGGTATAAAAGTGTCACACCTTGGAGTTGTTGTCCATCTTCACTCTTTCCAAGTCCTCTGCCATCTGCCGTCTGCCCTTCACCAGCTCTTCCCTGGCCTCTTGCATACTGGACAGCTGCTTTGTGGTCTCTGCATTCTGCAGAACACATACACACACACACACACACAAACGTCCACAGACACATGTACAATATAGAGATAGATGGAGAAAGAGATACACAAGGACAAACACACTTCAAATGACATATACAGTACATATTTACAATTCAAATACAGTCATTACAAATACATAGATTATAAAAATATTCAAATGAGTCCTCTGAATTGCAAAGTATACAAATTCACACTCTTTCAAGACAAAACACATGTGCAAAACATGTGAAATCAATTTTCATTTATTTTTACACTGAAATACAGCATTTGCACACACAAACAAACACACATGTCAGACACATATCAGAATAATCAATTCTGCACCTTTCTCATGAGGTCTGCGTGTCTGGACACCAGCTCTGCATGCTTCTCCTTCAGCTTGGAGAAGTGCGCCTGGGCCACCTGAGCTCGGTCTGCAGGTGGAGATAGAGGCGACACTCAACACAGTGTAGGCGGGCACAGGACATGCTCAATGCCTCGTATTCATCATCAATTCTACCATTAGCATTCTGCTAATTAATGTTTTGCTCTGTGTGTGTGTGTGTGTGTGTGTGAGCACACTAGATAAGCTGTTAAGATGACTTGACTTGAGTGCATCTGGGTCTATTGAAAGTGTGTGTGTACATGTACTGTATGTCGGTATGCCTTAAAGTATATGTGCATGCACCATTAAAAACGTACTTCCAGCATCCTCTACAGCGGCAAATTGGGTTGCTTGGGCAACAGCTCGCAGCGACTCCACCTCCATGCGCATCTGCTCGCGCTCCAACAGCGCCACCTGCTTCTGCTCACGCTGCTCATCCACCTCTGCCTCTAGCTGACGCACCTGCGCTTGCAGATGGGTGACACTGCGCTGAGCCTGCAGGAGGCGACAGAGAGTGAAGGGACAGACATTAGAAACAGGAAAAAAAGGCATGAATACCGGAACCCATGGCTGCATTTAGTCTTTATTTATTTTATGCTATGTATACTTGTTATACTTTCACTGTAACACTTAAGTCACAATAACAGTTTATCTATAGTCCAGTGTTTTAAGCAACCTTAGCACATACACAGTGAATACACAGATGCACATACACACACATACGCATGGACACACATCCATGCCCATGCACATGCACACACACACTGCTTACCTCAGCCTTGACTGCGTGTAGCTGTGGTGTCACAGCCTCCAAATGTTGCCTCAGGGACTCCACCTCTGGGTCTCTGTGAAAGGTGCACGAGCTTAGATACAACTCAACTGCCTCTCTTTCACTTCTAAATCAATTAAATGTGCAAAATAATTCTTGATTCATGATTCATGCCATATCTTTAAGGGTGCAGGAGTGACAATAAAAAGGTTCCTTACTTTATTTCAAATCCATCTTCAGATGGTTCTGGATATTGGTTGTATGCATAGAACTGTAAAATATGCAAGACACCTATAATATTATTCTTAAATTTCTTAACAATACAGCATAGAACATATTTCACAAATATGACCCCTGATCGTAGTCACAGGTCTTTTAATTTATAATTTGTTCATTTTATTTAACTTTTTGTCATCTACTGCTTTATGCTGTCTGTCTGCAAATGTCATTTACTATGAACAACTTGCACTTTACAACTTTTACAACATTCAGCAATAAATAAATAATTCAGAACTGAACTAAATATACGAGGCTCCACCTCCAATCCAGCGCTCCCTCACCATTGGGTAGCCCGTGGCCGGTTCCTCGCTCCACGCAGGCTCCTCCTCAGGAACCTCAGGTTGAGTGACCACCACAGGTTTTACATGCTCCGCCAAGGCAGCTGCACGCAGGAAATTAGGAGGGTTCTAGACACACACACACACACACACAAACACACACAAAAATACAAAAATGTCAGATAAAGAAACAATTTTGAGATACTTTACTTTACATTTTAGTTACTATACTAGTTTGTGATTTACATTGCATTGGTGATGCATATGTACATATGTAAATGTTACAGTATATAACATTTTATTACCTCTGGGAACTCAGGAATTTCAATGATTTTTCTGAAGAAATCGATATCCCTGGCTCTCTGAAAGAAGTTTGTCAATCTAAAAAAAACGAACATCGTGAAATCAGTCTACGAGGTGGGACCAAATAAGGTTAAAGAGGGGCTAAGCAACGTTCTGTTTTTTCCTCTCACGAGCTCCCTCTAAAGACCGCTGTATTGCATTGTATTGCACTGCATTCTATTGGAGGCGGTCCGCGCTGCTGAACATTGCAAGTGCTGTATCTACCACTATAGGCCACGGTGGCGCATTCTACACCTTTCGTTCGCTGTGTAATGACTCATTTTTCCATTCTAAACAGTATAAAACTGATTAATTAAATGAAAAACGTTGCATAGTGGGCCTTTAAAGGTCACACCCAGTCATAGGTAAAAAAAAAAAACAAAATAAAAAAAACAGTCTTTACCTGTTGAACTGAGTACGGAAACGTTCACGTTGTTCCAACAGTGAGTCCGCAGGTACACCTGTTAACCAAACAAACATTACAAATGTTACACACATGTTACTAAGGGTGGGCGATATAGTCTAAAATTTATATTGCGATATATTTTGAACCATAGACGGTAGATGCTATATATCACGGTATACTTTGGTATGTAACTTACAGCATAACAGTTTCTTAATGGTTACCATAGCATAAAGTCAATATGTACAACAGTTGTTTAGTCATCGTTCGGAGGTGTTTATATTGGACTCTCAAATTTACAAAGAGGTAAACTGGTAAGCTGCATTTGTGTCAGGCAGTAGCTGTTCAATTTATAGGCTCTTACACAGTTTCGTTGTAAGAATGAAAAGGTGCTATGAATAAGGTGAAGCTACAGGTCAACATTTTTGGAGACGCCATTTGTGGAGACGCAATGAGCCTATCACGGTATGCCGATATGACCCAAAATCTCTATCGTAGGCCAAATGCAAATTGCATACGATATATATCGTCTATATTGCCCACCCCTACATGTTACTACAAGCTACCACTAAAATGGCTTTCAAGCATTACCCATCATCATTATTCTTATATTTCCTATGGTTACACAATTGATATAGACCCATGTCCATAGTGTAAAGTATTTTTCCATGTCAGTGGAAGCCAAGCTAACTCATTTCACATTCACATGTCAAAACACCTGACATCCATCTTTATTCTCAGACAACTTTTTAAATATATGAACACTTTGGGCTTTGGTTACACTGTAAATGAGGGTTCTACTCACGGCTATGAAGTCTGAAAAGAAGTTTGACCAGCAAGTGGTAGAGAGGACTACAGTCCTGGATCACCAGTACCAATGGGGCCAGCCGACACTGGGCCACTGCCGATGATGGGCTGATGTCATTGGAGTCAAGCTGCCCAAACACTGACACACAGAGGGAGAACACAGAACACACGATCGTTATCACTGACAAACACGATAAGACAGATCAGCAAGTGGATAATGCAGAGCAGATAAGATCAAGCAAAGAGGTGCACGCCCCACAGCAAGAAGAGGAGCAAAAATAAGAAATGAAAAGTTTGAAGCTTATGTAGTAAGACTGGCTACATAAGGAGAGGCACTGGGGCAGACTATACTGTATGAAAAAAGAGGAAAATATGTTGCATTTCCAGAATGGTTGTAGATACTACCCTCTCAAAACTTATGTCATGCTTGGTAAAAAATACTCACCTGTTTCTTCAAGTTTCAGAGCGGCATCCATATAGTCTAATACCTCTAGTGTCATCTCATACCTAACAGAGAAATCATCAGACATCAATTACTGCACACCACATACACACACTCTCTCAAGCACACATTCTCTCTCTCTCTCTCTCTCTCTCTCACACACACACACACACACACACACACACACAAATAGGTGTGTTAGTTTCGGTCTGCTTACACTCTGTTGATGTCAATGGCCATGGCTCTCTCCAGGACATCATCTGAGGCCTCTAATGTCACAGGGATGTCTGAGTACTGGAAGAAGAGTATGTTAGAGTAACTGTGTGTATTTAGCTCTTAGCTTGGTGTGTTGTGGTGTATTGTGCATGTATGCATAACAATGAGTTATTATCTATTTATTATGCTTAAAGGTGTATAGTGCTTACCTTTTTGTGAAATTCAATTTTGATGCACAAAAACTTGACATACAGAGCAACAATATGGCCGTATCTATCATGAAGACTCCCCTGAGTAGAACAGTCATAGATAAAATAACAGCATTCATGACCACATATCTAAAAGTGTAACCTACATTAAGATGTGTGATTTAAAGAAACATTAACTCTTTATGAGAGAAAGGGAAGAGAGAGAGAGAGAGAGAGAGAGAGAGAGAGAGAGAGAGAGAGACCTATAAACAAGACTTTACTCACCCACAGCGAACCCATCTGTTTAATGCTAGGGCAGTGACCATATGTATCCTTTAGACACTGTAAAAACACAGAGAAGAATACAAAAGTAAGACTCCATACTGACAATAGGCAATGCCTATTATTAGTTATTTAACTCTATATTGCTTTAGCATGCAAAACAAAAACAGTGAGTACAAAGCACACTAAGCCCCTATTTCTGGGAGAGAAAGATTGCAAACTAAATAAAAGTGAAGTCAAGTGTGAAATGAGCAAATTATCAATATTCCATATAAATTAACAACATTCTGCATAATCCTACAGTTTTACTTTATTTTATCTCCCTTAAGTTGAAAATAAATTAAATAAGACTGAACAAGGAGATATCAAGAAAGCAGGTGGTTACACTTACGTTATGGTCCCCATCACGTAGGACTTTGTGCACCATATGACAGTACTTCCAGCTAAGGATGGCATTGCTGGACAAGGGCAGGCTCACTGCATGTGACCAGAAGGTCACAGCACCACCCTCCTTGTGAGTGCCCAAGATAATGTCTAGTGTGCGAGGTTAAGGCACCAACACGAAATTAAAAATATTGGGCCCTATCATTGACAGGTTACCATATAATAGCACAGACTTGTGTTGTTGAATATCACATTCTAAAACTCTCTATGTTGTACAGAACATTCATACAAATATTGTCAAGAAAGGATACTGCGTGCATGTTTCTCCTTCAGAGACGTCTCTGCAGTGTTGATACACTTAGTGATGCTGTTCAGCTACAGGTGAGGAAAGTTGACAGAACTTTAGTAAGTTTAGGTTCAGTCAGATTGTTGCTGACCTGAAAGGGCCATTGTTTGTCTGTTCCATGTCCTACCTAACAGTCTGTGATGAGATTGGACAAGCCCAATACATCACAACAGACAAGAATCTCAAACAAGCTTAGTGAGTTTTAGCATGGCATGAGGAAATGGCTCCATAAGACAATATGAACACCTTTAGAATGGTAAACTAGTGAGCCTGAGATTTTTTGTATAAAACCCCAACTTTTGAAACAACCATGTACCAATGGATACAATCTTACTCAAACTTTTCAAAAAACTTTTCAATAGTTCTAATGAAAAGACAACGGAACTACTCAATAACGTCAACAACTTTTACGCGTAGCCTTTTATTGCATACCTGTGATTTGACAAACCGTTCTTTCTCCGCAGCTAAATCCTTTTCGGACTTTTCTTTTTCCTTTTCCTTGTCTTTGTCTTTAGACTTTGATGTCATTTTGTATTCTGGTCGAGTTGTTAAAGTGTCTGTTGGTCCGATGATGCCGTAGGCTAGATACTAGTATTCGTATTGAAGGTGGGATGCGCCCGGCGTATTTGAAGATTGACACGCACTCGCGTAGCCTACGCAAGCACCCGAGCACACACCTTAGCAAAACAAAAGGTTTGGGTTCACAGACCTTATTCTTTAGAGATCAGTGTTTGGGTTCAATCAGTCAGAACAGTCAGAGACTCGAGTGTGATCTGGATGAGGACCACCTTAGCCCCATCAACCCATCCCTGTTTCATGGGTGGGACTGAAGAAGGGCGTGTGTGGTGTTTGAGGAGGGGCCCCTCTAATTTGTAAATTAACGAAACTGTTTGGTTTCTAACAGATTTTTGTTTATATCTATTTTTATTTTTTAAAAGCAGACTTCCAATACCCAGCTTACCGCTATAAGCATAAAATGTAAGCACCAAAACATGTAAATTTGAAGAAAAAGAAGCTTCTTGCATCACTAATCTCAAGCAGACTGACAGGTTTGGTCACAGGAGAACGGCAAAAGACCGGTTTTACTGCTCATTCACAATTCGTCACCTGGTTACTCATTGTAGGGAGGCCTTCAACTAACACTGACCGCATCCCTTATTAGATATTAGGTTATTTTTGTATTTTACATGCAAATAACACATCCATTAAATATTGAACTGAACAGATTTGTTGTCTGTATTAGAGCATTACCAACTCTCTCAGAGACCCGTGAAAGAGACTGGGGGACTCTGATGGACATTTTTTTACTTTCTGCACATGAAATAATCTGTTTGTTTTTTTAGTTCATACCTAGGAGGGTCATTTAAAGGTAATTTATTTCAGCTCATGAAATCCAGCAGTGAGTGAGAACTTACTGAGAACCTTTCATTTACGACTTGTCGAAGACATTATTATATAGATACCTCTAAAGCCCCACAAAAAAATAAAAACATTGTGCTAAGAAAACACCTAATCCTGCATGTTAAGTGTAATACTGGCTACAATTTGGTAAGTACAGATCCACAATCAGTCCAGGAAAAATTATTTGAAATTTGTCATATATTTGGCATATAAACAAATATTTACACTTCTATATTTACAAATAACATACACAAAGTTGTTCAAATATTTGGGTTGTAACACTGTTGTTGCATCCAAGAAAGTAATAAAGAAAAGAAAAAATACAATTTCAAACATTAGTTAATTCCAGTAGCAAAATAGCCTGAGTCAAGTAATAAAGAAAAGAAAAAATACAATTCAAACATTGGTTAATTCCAGTAGCAAAATAGCCAGGTAAAAAGTCAGGTAAAAACGTTTTTTTAAAATGTTCAAGTTTCTCACTTTAATTAGAAGTTTGTTACTATATCTCTAAGAGTTAAAAATAACTTGGCATATATTCCTCAGCAAAACCCTCCTTTTCAAGACAAGGAGGTGAAGTATTTTAAGGGCTAATGCCCTACAGGTCTCGTGTCTGACCAGGCCAATTTTGGCTATGGCAGTATTACACCTTCCACAAGAGGTCGCTACTGGCTTGTGTCCCCCTCAGGCTTGAAAGAACTATGAGTGGCGAGATGATGAACCTGAAGAAAGCAATGTTTGAAATAGTTATCAATGTTCATGGAGTTGGTCAATTCGTCAAAAGCAGTAGGCTATATATCAATTTGTTATAAATTCTATATGCTCACCTTTCTTGACTGTTTGCTGGTATTACTAGAAGAATTCAGGGAGTGAACTTCAGAAACACTGTGCTGGCTACTGCTGTTGTCATAGTAACCATTGAGAGTCCCAGCTGTGGCGTGGTTGGGGCTATGGGATGACTGATGGGATGGACCTGGACTATGTGAGTGGACTGAACACGGAGAGAGGATTTTTGATTCCAGGGACAACCCTTCTAAAGTGGCAACCATTTGCCGAGACTCTTCAAGAAGACGTTGAAGACGTTGGGTAGAGGAGCAGTCTACTTCCTGAAAACCATACACATATCAAAGATATTTTAGCTTAAATGTCATTCAAAAGTTTATACTGTTGACATTGCTGGCCTTATGCACTATGATACAAGCAGCAAATAAATTAAATGCATTATCATATCTCCAAAATATTTAATGGATGTCCTCAACTCTAACCTGCCTGAGCACACTCACATGTCTGGGGGAAGTTGGTGAGGTGAGGTAAATGGCTCTGGGAGAGTCTCCTGGTTTGGCTGAGGCCCAGATCTGACTGGATGGTTGAAGGGAACACAACATCTCTTCCTGGCTGATGGATGAATGCATAGTCAGGTAAGTGTTGTTAAATTCTTATACCGCTTATGTAATGGCATAGTTCTAGCACAATGAATAACGTCACCTTGAGCGTTGGTACCTAAGACTGTAACACACAGTCAAAATATTCCACCCTGTGGCTCCGTTATAGGCTACACAACAATTTGGTTTAGGTACTAGGCTCTACCACATAATGAGCTATAGTGAGGGGCTTAATTGCAGCTGGCACTACTGACAAGTGTGTTTTGTGATGCCATAGCATTTCTATTAATCTATGTATCGCTACACTTTACTTAAGTCATTCTATCCATTCTCTAGAACATGTCAGGTAGTTTACAGTCTCCTCCTAAACTGCTGATCTTACCACGTCTTGCAGACTTGATCTGTCTTAGAGTCAATCTCCAACATGTGCACAGAGTACTCAGAATCTGAGTCCACCTCCAGCAACACTGCCACCTCCACTTCTAGGTCCTCTTCCTCCTTCTCCACCACAACCACAACTTTCTCTGTCTCCTCCTCACATGTGCCCCTTTCACCCTCACACTTGTCTACTGCTATACCTTCACCTAAACCTGGGTTATCCAACTGCTGTTCCTGTGGCTCTTTACAAGCTGTGAGAGTATCCATGGTACTAGGAATCTCATTTTGATTCAAACTGTTCAAATTACCAGACTGTTGTGTCATGTCTCTATGGATGCTGGATGGGCTGGTCTGAGCAATGGCTGGAATGCTACTGGAGTTTGGCTGTGTCTCAGCAGGATATGGGAAACTGGAGATAACTCTGGAGGAGGCTTGTTCAATCTGATGGCTGGTACAGGCTCTTCCTTGTGGATTATTTGCTAAAGTAGTATTTGAAGCCTGGCGTATGGGGATGGCAGGCTTAGACTGGCTTTTACATGTAGCTGCTATAGACTGGGTAATGGAAACAGGAGCTATATCCTGGGAAGTTGAGATAGTGGTTAAAGACTGGTCTAGGAAACCTGGATCTACAGGTGAGGCCAAGGAGTGAGCAGGCTGGCTTGGACAAACAGAAAATACAGGCTGACAAGAAGTTTCAGTGCGAACACACTGATTTGTGGAAATAATTGTCATGGGTTGGCCTGTTTTAGCTGCTGGCTGACAAGTAGATTTAGTGATCGCAGACTGTTGTGTGGAGATCGTGGTTATAGGCTGGCTACCAGTGGAGTTAGTAGTTGTTGGCTGACACAAGGAGACAGAAACTATAGGCTGACCTACAGAGACATGTTGGGCTGTGGAGATAGTGTCCTCAGTTTGGACTATGGAGGTTGTATCGAGAGGCTGAGCTGTGAAAACATTATTTTCAAGCTTGGTCGTGGTGGAGATCATAGGCTCAGTTTGGACTACAGATGCTACTACTTGGACTACGGAAGCCGTATCTAGAGGCTGGGCCGTAACCTCTCTTTGGACAACAGATGCCATATCTAGAGACGGAGCTGTGGAAACAGGAACTACAGGCTGGTCCGTGGTAACCACAGCCTCAGTTTGGACTATGGAAGCCGTATCAAGAGGCAGAGTGGTGGCAACAGGAACTTCGGGCTGTGTTGTGGAGATTGTAGACTCAGTTTGGACTATGGGCATCATATCTAGAGGCTGAGTGGTGGTAACAGGAACTTCAGTCTGTGCTGTGGAGATTGTAGACTCAGTTTGGACTGTGGCCATCATATCTAGAGGCTGAGCTGTGTCAATGTTTCTTTGAGGCTGGGCTGTTGTGTTCATAGACTCAGTTTGGACAATGGAAGCCGTATCTAGAGGTTGGGCTGTGAAAACAGGAACTACAGGCTGGGCTGTTGATAAAATAGACTCAGTTTGGACTAAAGGCGCCATATCTAGAGGCTGAGCTGTGGAAACATTAGTTACAGACTGCTCCGTGATGACTACCGCCTCAGTTTGGACAACAGATACCATATCTAGAGACTGAGCTGTGGAGACAAGATCTACAGGCCGGGCTGTTGAGATCTTAGCCTCAGTTTGGACTATGGGCACCATTTCTAGAGGCTGAGCTGTGAAAATATTATTTTTAGACCTGGCTGTGGAGATCATAGCCTCAGATTTGACTATTGAAGCCGTATCTAGAGGCTTAGCAGTGGAAACATTACTTACAGGCTGGGGCGTGGTGACCACAGCCTCAGTTTGGACTATGGAAGTTGTATCAAGAGATTGAGCAGTGGAAACGGGAACTACAGGCTGGGTTGTGGAGATTACAGGCTCAGTTTGGACTATGAAAGCTGTATCAAGAGATTGCGCAGTGGAAACGGGAACTACAGGCTGGGCTGTGGAGATCATAACCTCTCTTTGGACAACAGATGCCATATCTAGAGACGGAGCTGTGGAAACAGGAACTACAGGCTGGTCTGTGGTGACCACAGTCTCAGTTTGGACAACGGATGCCATATCTAGAGGCTGAGTTGTAGATACAGGAACTTCAGGCAGTGCTGTGGAGATCATAGCCTCTGTTTGGACTATGGGCACCAAGTCTAGAGGCTGAGCTATGAAATTATCATTTTCAGGCTGGGTCGTGGTGACCAAAGCCTCAGTTTGGACTATGGAAGCCGTATCTAGAGACTGAGCTGTGGAAACAGGAACTACAGAATGGGCCGTGGAGATTACAGGCTTAGTCTGGACTACAGGTGCCATATCTAGAGGCTGAGGTGTAGAAACGTTTGTTTGAGGACGGGCTGTGGTGATCATAACCTTGCTTTGGACTATGGGCACCACCTCTAGACACTGAGCTGTTGACACAATATTTTCAGGCTGGGCTGTGGAAATTATAGCCTCAGTTTGGACTATAGGTGCCATATCTAGAGACGGAGCTGTGGAAACAGGAACTACAGGCTGGGTTGTGGAGATCACAGGTTCAGTTTGGACTACGGAAGCCGTATCAAGAGGCTGAGCTGTGGAAGCAGGAACTATAGGCTGGGCTATCAAAACAGTGGCTTGAGGTTGTGCTACAGACCGTGACATGGCCATAGCAGTAACAGGCTGATCTTTGGAATTCTGGGCAACAGGCTGGGTTGTAGAGATCACTGTTTCACATTGATTCATGGAGATGGGTGCTGCTGTCTGGGCTGTGGAAATGGTCTCTGGACACGCTGTCGAGATAGCGGCTATAGGCTGTGGTGTGGAGGAGAGCACTTCGGGTTCGAACACTGGCTGACCTACCAAAGGGGCTATGGAAGTCAGGTTTACAGGATGGTCAGTGGAAGTCATTGCTATAGGCTTAGCTACAGACTGGACTGTGGAGATACTGACAATAGGCTGTTTAACAGAAGTCCTGCAAGCAGGTGGTGGTGTGGAGACCTTAGCTACAGGCTGTGCAACAAACTGTATAGCAGAGATGGTGACTGCAGGCTCAGCTATGGAGAGAGTAGTTACAGGCTGTGCTACAGGAAGATCTTTGGAGATAGTGGCTAAAGACTGGTCTGCAGAAATCAGAGCTACAGGTGGGAATGTGGGGATTTCAGAGATATGCTGCTGTGTGGCAACAGATAGTATAGGCTGGTTTGGGTAACTGGAAGCTATAGGCTGGCCTGTGGGGACAGTAAAAACAGAGGGCGCTGTGGGGCAAGTGGTGGCAGCATTGACAGCGGAGATAGCCACCACAGGCTGGCTTGTGCTAGTGGCTACAGGTAATGTTGAGCTAAGAACAACAGGTTGAGCTGTGGTTCGCACAGGTGCAGGCTGGTTAATGGCAGCTTTGGGCTGGTCCAAAGCACCAGGAGCTAGAGACTGAGTTGTGGCTAATCCACGTGTTAACTGTTTTACTGACAAACCACCAACTGGGTCAGTGGGTGAGAAAACACTGGTGGAGACCACAGGCTGAAAGCGCTGCATTGTGTTGCTAATCAAAAGCGCCTGTGAGGATTCAGTGCTGTCTTGTCTCTCCCTCTCCACTGGAGCTGTTCTTTTTCTCCTCAACTTCTCATGAGGTTCTATTGACCTGTGCTGATAGTAAGTGCACCCTGCCTCGTACTCCATCTCTGTTCTTTTCCTCTCAAAGATGCCCTCCACTGCTGTGTAATCTATACCACTGTAATTACACACACACACACACACACACTCTAAGCAACTACAGCATCAATGTGAAAAAAGACAGAAAGGAAAACATCAGGGAGGCTTATGCAGTCACCTGTCACATGACCTCTGGACTTCCTGTTGTTTGAGGGCCTCCTGAGTGCTCTCCAGGTTCAGTTTGAGTAGCTGCAGATCATTCAGCTGATTTGCGCACACCTATCAAACACCCACAGAAACTTGGCGCTACATTCACTAAAAGCTCTTTACATTTTCTGTAACAAATTCGTGAGGGAGGGTGTTCTTGATTATAAACAATAATGAAGACATGCTTTTCAGCTGTTAAAATTATGGCAGTCTGTTGTATGCAGAAGCAGTTTTGACTCATGATGAGAGTGGGGTACCTGTCTCAGACAGCGCAGTTCAATTTCTGTGCGTTCCTGCTTTGAGCGAGATAGTTCCAGCATCTCATCCTTCCAGCTCTCGCCCTCCCCTACACACAAACACACACACTTAGTTCTCTTTATACAGAGATGAACCCTTAAATCTTTGAACAGTTGTAAAATGTGGCTGTCTCTCTGTGGCCTGGTGTGCGTGCAGCATGCTGTGCCCAAACCTGAGATCACTAGGTCTCTCCTCAGGAGCTGAGCTTCCTGCTTAAGGCGAATTACTTCTTCCCTCTGGGTGCTGTTCTCCAGAGTCTTCTCCTTGAGCTCACCTACAAACACATCCACATCCACACACACACACACACACACACACACACACACACACACACACACACAAGATTTAAGCAGTCTACTTAGCTTCCTCTAAGCCTGTAGTCACAGACTGCTCTTTTAAATCAACCAACACTGCTACCCTGAACTTAGGATGACAACCTTATTGAATAATTTACAACATTTTCTGTTTTTCAAACATAGACCTATTTAACTTATGCAACCCCCAACACGCCAAATGTGAAACTTTGCACCACTTGAAAAGAACAAAAAGACACAACAGCATTCTTTAGTGCACAATAATTAGACTACTTCACATAGAATTCTACCCACTTATCTTACATGATAAACTGTCTGTTACTTTCATGAGCAGTCTGCAACAAGCCAAACAAAAACACAAGGAGAAGGAATCTTGTTAATCGGGAAGTTTTGAACTTTTATACCTTTAAACCTGGTGTTCTCATGCCGGAGCTCACGGTAACGCCACTTCACCTCCTCCAGTTCAGCGAGCACCTTACTCTCCCGGATCTTCAGTTCCCTCTGAGTTTCTTCCTGCATGCTGACCCGGCAGGAAAGTTCCTGGATGTGAGTGATGGCCTCTGTCACGTCCTTGTCCTAGACAAAGAGTGAGGTTAACATTACACCAGCATGTGACATATTAAAACTAACTTGCTAATTTCTCCATTCAAGCCCATGTGCAAGAAATTGTATTTAGACATTAAAGAAAGAGAAAACAAAACAGACTGAAATTGGAAAAGACAGCAAACGCAACAAAAAAAAAACATTCTGTTTTTAGTCTCTCCCTCAGAGACTAAAAACAGAATGGTGTCCGCACTGGGTTACCTTCAGTTTCAGCATGGCACTCAGCTCTTCCTCCCTGGCTTGGAGCTGACCCACCTGATTTGACAGCAGTGTGATGGTAGAATTCAGAGCCTTATTCCTGTCCTGCAACAAGAAAATTCAATCACATTGAACAGGGTGGACATTTAATGACCCTCAGGTCTACTTTGAAAAATTCACAAGACTGTTGTGAAAGGCATTACCAAGCTTAAATTCTTAGAATATTTCTTGCTATTATTGACCTGTGTATTTTCTTTTTTCCTGCAACTAAAGCACTATGTGAATACATTTAGTAAATACCACAACATATAATTCCCTATTAAACCCAGTTGAACAGTTTGAAGACAAAAAAGCTGTTTGCATGGTTTTTTAGCATTACACTCAATTTGCAACAAAATATAATAGCATTTCAATGCAGGACCACAGCTGATGGTGAACAGCTGTTGGTGAAGGTAAAAGTTTGAGGACATAGGACATTATGAGGTTGAGCATAGTTACTAGGTTGCTATCACACCTCTAAGTCCTGTTGCTGCTGGCTGCTATGGTGTTGTGTGTGTTTGAGGTCATCCAGCTGCTTCTGGGTAATACTCAGCTCCCTCTGGCTGCTTTGCTCCTGGGTCTCAGCTGTTTTGGCCCGGCGACCCACCACACGCAACAAGTCATGCTGCTGCTGCAGTTCCTCTGTACAACACACACACACACACACACACACACATAGACCTCAACCTGATAATCAATCTAGTCTGTGGGCCCTATCCCCCTGTAATATGACCATGTCAATGCAAAACACTTTCCCCTCAATGAAACAGTAAAAAAATTGCATTTGTGAAACACAGCACCCTTGTTGTCACTCTCCAGTCCATTTCTCTGATTCCACTATTATTAATAGCACCAGTACTATGCATGTGAAGGTGTGATGGGGTAGGGGTCAGAAAACATTGTCACATGGGAATGTTTCTGAGACTGCACCACTTATCAGCCTTATCACCTTCTAGGCGTGCACATCTCCCCTCCAGCAGTAGAACACGCTGGCGATCCTGCTGCCAGGCAAGCAGTTGTGTGTGGTGGGCAGCAGCCATGTTGTTCAGCTCCAGGTCCCTATCCTTCAGCTCTGCCATCAGGAGCTGCAGCTCCCGCCGCTGCCTCAGGAGGGTGCTGTTCTCCTACAGCACATTGTGAAAACACAAATGATCAACTATGCAACTGCTACACTAGAAGCTTGCTTCAAGATAGTTCATGGACCATGGAGATATCACATTGTCTTTTGTTCTCAAATACACATACGCACACATGAAACATACGTATGATTGGAGAAAATCATACATTCTCCAAAAGGTAAAAGTCCCATTGGTTTTTGTTACCTGCTGCTGGCAGCATGCTGACATGATTACACCCAAATAGGCATAGAGGAGAATAGCATTCTCACTTCTACCTACTGCTAACAAACTATTGTGATGCAATAGAGTAGAATGTTCCACTAAGTGGCCTACATGTTGAAAACAAAGTCCTAATTTTCATTTTTCAGATAAATCCTAAATTGACTGCAGCACATTGAGTTGGGTGGAGTGGTGGATGGGACTGCAAGCAAGACAATCACTTGTCAACAGATATCATCTGCAAAAGAAAAACAAAAAACTGCCAACTGTCACACTTCCCAATGTGAATTTGGTGTAAGCCCACCTGACCATCCTGAGTGATGGGCAGAGAAGTCGAGAGGGGAAGCCGGTCTTGTAATGGACCATTATTTTGCTTGACCGACCAGTTCCTTTCATTAGCATGAGTGTCGGGTCTTGCATTCTGATGCTGGGAAACAAAAGCCAACTCATAAGCACAACAAAATCCAAGCTAGTCACACAGATGGATACCAAACAGTGCATCATCTCAGCCAACCTGTTGCATTCTGACACAATCCTGCACTATTTTGTATAGGCAATTGCACAAAAAGTGGATTTTCTTTCTCACACATAAGGCCTAACATGGTATTTGTATTATGTGACAGTGGAATTTGGGCATCAGTTCAGCTGTATACATTGTGACAAGAAAAAAAGTAAAAGTAAATAATAAAATGCAAATAATACTATTACATATGTTTTGTCACATTCATAACGAAGAATTGCCCTTATGGTCAGAGACGTCTTCATGTTACCTTTTTAACTGGGGTGCTATGCCAGGGCTCAGATGGAAAGTCTGGGAAAATAACAGGACTTGGATGTTTTACAGTGCAACAAATGGAGTAGACCAAACAACTTTTTGAATAACGCAACTTTGCTCACACATGCTGACTGGCTAGTTATTCATCACCTTACCACTAGACTGCAGAGATGATCTCCGCGTACTGTCAGCTTGTCTCATACATCTTCTCTCTTGGCTCATCTCAGTGTAAACATTGTTCAGATCCCAGATTACAACGTTTAACTACGTACACAATGACATAGTTTAGCTTAGCTTAGCTATGCGAAGGGATAACACTGATTCAAAAATATGAACTTTTATCCTCACTTGTCTGCAAAAAGTCAAAATACTTCTGAAGTGAAGCTTCAATATTCACTATCCAATGCTAACCAAGTTAGCAGCTAACCCTAGCAAGCTAATCTGGTATTGAACAAGTGTTACACAACGTCTGCTAACATTGGCTACCTGGCTGACTTCTTAGGACATCCAAAATGCCTTGGCCCTTTGTTTAAATTAATCTGTGACGCTCAAAATGTAACTGGAGAACAAAACTACAGTTAATGAATCATGGTTTAAGTTGATTGGGTCGTTTCGCATAGCGCTGCTACAGCGGTGGGTAACCCAAAGAAGTTTTAGTGACTAGATGAAGATTTCAAATTTCTTGCTGACTGTCAGGCGGAATGTTTGGGAGTGCTTTAGGGAAATCTACATGAGCCTGTCGTAAAATTTTAACTAATATAATAAGAAGTTCATTTTTTGTTATTTTAGTTAACGATGTGTTTATTACTGAATATAGCACACCCCATTATGGATGAATGAATCACACTACAATATAATAGCCGTCAATGTAACTAAAATATTTAGTCAGGCAAAATATTAAGGATCTATTGTTTCCCTGCCAAGCGTCGATTCAGGACCCACAGCCATAGCAGCCCGTGGAGGTGTGCTCAAGCCTTGTAATTCCTGTTGTCTAGAATCACTTTTCTAAAATTTCGAACAATAATGCTTAAGACTTTACGCAGATTCAAGTAACACCGAGGTTTCATTTAAGGGGTATGTATTTACATGGGTTTGTACGCGTTGATTTTGTTCAGACAAGCTGTCAGTTAGCTAGCTATGGTGTCAAGCTAGCTGTGCTAATGAATGGATGGAAGTATCACGGCAAATCGTACCAACAGAAGGCTGTTAGCTAACCTGTTAGCCACCAGACCCAGGCGTTGGCACTAGTGGTTAGCGTACGGTAAAACACTAACGTTACTGAGTTACGTTATGGCTTAATAAATGTGCTGCTGCAGAACTGTTCGTAAGAATTGCTATATTGGCACATTGTTTACAGCATCTAAAAACCCGGCTTATTAGGATGTCAAGCTCAAGAGAATAACAACCTTTTGCAAGATTTTCTAAGCTTGTGAATTGTAACATTAAAGCAGACATATGTAGTACAACTTGGTTTCCTTATATAGACAGCAAGGTTGTTGGCAATTTAATTTCACGTTGTTATATCGTGTAACATAAGGTTTTAACATTAGTACATATAAAACAGCTGGGGGTTCAGACGAGGGAGTGCCAGAAGTCGTCTGGCCTTCTCAGTGACCAGCGGGTGTGAAATGGGCCTAATGTTACTCAGAGAAGTGAGGAAACTTGCCTTTTAGCAATAATTTTTAATGGTTTCCAACGTAGTGGACTAAAAGGCTTTAGACTGAGAATTTACTGATGAACTAACCTTGTGATATGGATGTCTGCAAAGTCGAAGGCAAAAGGTTTACTTGCACTCTCTATTGTACAGGTAGTACTTTAAGGCAGTAGGAATTTCTAGGAATAACTCACCATTGGTACCTGTGTGTTCCACATGTAGAAGAGTAACCATGGCTACCACAGAGGATTCTGGCTCACCAGAGGGTAAAGGAGACCGCAGCTCAGCAGACCCAGATGGGAAATACCCAACAAGGGTGCTTTACTGTGGAGGTAAGGGGACTGTGTGTCTGTGTCTAGGTTGGTGCTTTTCTGTCTGTATAATGTATAATGAACAGTTGCTACATATAAAGGTCTTTATTGAAATGCCAATGTCAGACACCAGGATTGTTCTGAATTTGTAATAGTTAAAAATAATTAACAAAATGTTGAGAATTTGTAAATATATAATGAGTAATTGCTACATATAAGGACGTAAAATGTTAAAATTTAAACAATACTATTTTTGTTTTTAATGTTAAAAAAAACTTCTTATTCTCTTCTTGACAGTATGCACCTTGCCAACAGAGGTATGTATGAAAAGTTCTGATAAAGACCAATTCTAGTTGCGAAATTACATGCTATGCTTATGATGTAGTACATTTCAGAGAAGTGTGATGGGACCAACCTTTTCTCTTTCAGTACTGTGAGTACATGCCAGAGCCAGCTAAATGCAGACAATGGCTGGAGAAAAATTTTCCAAATGAGTTTGCAAGGTTGACAATGGGTAAGCATCCTCCATCTTCACCTCCCGCCCTTGTCTAAACATAATAACAATAAAAATAAATTTTGGGAATGGGCAATAGTTTTTTTATTTATTAATGTATTATTTTCTGTGTGTTATACATTATTCTTATGGCATGGAGATAGTTGAGCAGTACATTGAGTATAGTAGAGTTTACTATGAGCTGTCGAGACTTCATGTGCTGCTTAATTTGCTGTTTGTTTAGAGAACGCTCCTAAGCAGGAGACAAAGGCAGGGGATGCCCCTGCTACTGGAGAAGAGGAGGAGAAGAAGAAACAGAAGAGAGGTAAGAGCTGATTGGTTTTATCTCTTTAATTCTGAGAATATTTCTAGGGTCTTGGAAATGTAATGTTTGGTGACAGACCTGTGTGACAGACATTACTGTAAGTAGAATATCCCCAATCACAGGAAGCTTAATGGCTTCATTTTGCTTCTAAAACAAATTTTGAATAGACTGCCAGCTGTACAAAGAGTTTAGAGAAATCTCAAGAAAATGTGGTTAGATAAATTAGCTTCAACATTTCCTGTAAATGACAATTGATGGTTGTTTCATTGCTATAACTGCATGCTATAACTGTAGCTTGTAAGATTCTGAACTTGTCACATCTATATGAATCTCAGGAGGCCGAGGACAGATTAAACAGAAGAAGAAGACTGTTCCTCAGAAGGTCACAATAGCGAAAATCCCACGGGCTAAAAAGAAATATGTCACACGAGTATGTGGCCTGGCAACCTTTGGTAGGTTCCTATATTGTCCACATCCATATCTGGTTTAGGTGCTTTATTTACACCCTCTCATGCTGATCATTGCCATGCATCTTCTCCTCGTGAACAGACATAGACCTTAAAGAAGCTCAGAGATTCTTTGCGCAAAAATTCTCCTGTGGTGCCTCAGTAACAGCAGAGGATGAGATCATCATTCAGGGTGACTTTACAGATGACATCATTGATGTTATCCAGGAAAAGTGGCCTGAGGTGAGTCTGTGGTCCCACTGCAACAGCTAAATTAATTGGTTTGGTGATGGCTACTCCAGAGCAGAATTCTCAGTTACAGCGCAGAGCAGAACTAAAGCAGATAATGACTGTGGCAATGGTGTTTTTAGAGGGGAAAATACAATACAGACCCTGATTGAAATGATGTGATGAATGAAATTATAATGATTTACTTATATGTAAGATCAGCACCAGTATCAATATTAGCTGTCACGTTGGCTCTTGTAGATATGTTATCAGGCTATGTTTGCGTTTAATTTTGCAAACCAATAGTGCCATTATTACAGGTGCTAATATTAGAAAAGTTACTGGAACACGTAGATTCAAATATATTTGCATTTGTATTCTGATTCTGATTGAGTGCGTATTTCTGTCTCTGTGCTGTAGTGTGTTTTAGTGTCATTCTGTTTGTGACTTGTGCGCAAATGTAATTGTTTGACTTAAGATCTACAAATGTATCTCAACAAAGCTGAATCTGATTCACTCTACACTTTACTCATCTTTGCATACAAATGACGTCGACAGTGAAGTATTTTAATTTAGTAGTAGTAGTTTTAGAGAAAAAAAAAAAAAAAAAAAGGTTTCATTTGTATATTTGTTTTCTACAAAGACTGGCAGATCATCATTTTCCAAACACATTGTGTGTGGTTTTAACAGTGAGAAACAAGCGGACATAATGCAGTCTTTTTCCAGTCCCTTTCACAATTGCAGCTCAGTGCCATCTCTATGGGAACGGCTTCTTTTGTGACTTAAAACAGACCGATTTTGAGCCGAGTCACCATGGTCTCGGTGTAATAATGATCTGTCTAGGGTTAGATTATAGTAAAATGTCATTTTTATTCCCTCATGTCTTATAGGTGGATGATGACAGCATTGACGATCTTGGAGAAGTAAAGAAGTGAAGACCCGACATGCACTTTTACTGAAATGGATGCGATGTGACACAACAACCTGGCCAAATGTACACATTCACATTAAAAGTCATTTTATATCTATTTTATTTACTGTATAGAGAGTCGCTTGGTTGACTTTGTCACTTCTTTGGCATTTTTCTTTCGTTTCAGTTCTCGATAGCTGCTTTCTCTCTTGGTTGCCAAAGGTCTGCTATTATGTGAACATCTTACACAACTTCATTCACTTCACTTCGCAAACTGTAGGCTAATAAATTTTTGCTGTCAGTAGTTTGTGAACTGTATAGTCCTTCTTTAACTGCAAGAACCACCTCCAATCCATCCAATGACACATTGTGTACTAAACAAAAAGCCTTTTGTAATTTAATAATATAACTTTAAAATAATTATTTTCTTGAGTCATGTTTTGATATAATACAAGAAATAAGGTTTTTATCATTATCTCACTGGTACGACCAACAGAGCCTTTTAGTTACAAGTAGCTGTGTTTGCTAAAACTAAAGCAATTATCATCAGCCAGCTTCATGTTTTAAATACAGAGGATTAACGCAGATCTTGCACATCAGGATATCTGATGCAGACATTGCAGAGAATTATTTTCAAGCTGAAGCCTTGAGTCCAACACAGCTGGACAGCATTTATATATCAGAGAGCACTTGGACGATACGAAAATGTGTCTTGTCTTCAGCACATTAACTTTTTGGTTTCATAGTTCATGTCCTTGATGTTCAAACGTGGCAAGTATTTAAACCTGTGTTTCTTTGGTTTTTGAGTGTAGATTGCATTCACTGTGCAAATTCTGTAGGGTCTTAAAAGTTATAAGGCCTCAAATTTAAAAACATGAATTTAAAAGGCCCTAATTGGTCTTAAATTGGTCTGAGTTATTGAATTACAATGCAATGCCCCATGCATTGTGACTTCTATTGGCGAGAAAGTGGACATGTTTTTTTCATGTTCATGTTTTTAGTTGGAGTTGATAGCATGTTTAAAAAGTACCCTATGAATATATAACGCATAAACTTCACTTCAAATCCCACAAATCTGTGCTTTTTTTTTTAGAGAAAGGGCGTCACATTAGTTTTAAATTTCAGTCATTGAAAGTCTACAGACACCCAGACACTGAAAAGCACAGACCATTCCTGTCATTACAAGTCTCTCACTGGCATTATGAAGTGTAATTTGAATATGGAAAATCACAATCAAATTGAGAACAAGTTTGAATTTTCTACAAATTCTGAATTTAAAAATCCTGCTCCCTTTAAACTCCCACACCATCCATGTGTATCAATTTAGTTTGGATCTTATCAACCCTGTTATCAGCCTTTGCACCATATGGTGTCATGGTAACGCTATGTTGACAGTGCAATATTGATTAATCACCTAGGTGTCATTGGTATGAAAATGGAAACATTGCCCACACATGTTTGCATATGTGTAAATAATAAAGTCCAGCCAGAATGTTTGAAGCCTGGGATGCAGACACAGTCTCGTGCGGGCAGTTAAATCAGAGGTCCAATCTTGAGATTTCCAAATCTTTTAGTCTCATGGAGAGGAACTCTACCGTGAGCGATGAGGGAGAATGCTGCGTGTTCAGCACACCATTGCTCGACCATATTCTGTTTCCTGTCCTGGTTGTGGAGTTTGTGCTAGGTTTAATGTCGAACTTATTGGCCTTGTGGATGTTCGCCTCCCACAATGAGACCTGGAAGTCTCACTCCGTCTACCTGGCACACCTGTCCGGCGCTGATGCGGTTGTGATGCTCTGCCTGCCCTTCCGAGCCGACTACTATATCAGAGGCCGAAACTGGGTCTATGGCAACATCTTCTGTCAGATAGTTCTCTTTATGTTAACAACCAGTCGTGCAGCGGGGATTCTCTTCCTGACTACTGTTGCCATTGACCGCTACTTCAGGATAGTGCATCCCCAACATCGCATGAACCGCATGGGCCTTCGCCACGTCAATATAGTATGCTGCAGCCTATGGGCATTTATTATTGCCACAAATGTATATCTGGTCACAGATAAACACCTGTTCTACCAAGGCAACAATCTTCACTGTGAGACCTTCACTGTCTGCAAGGGTTTCTCCCCCGTTCACATGTGGCCTGACATCTTCTTCGTAGTGCAGTTTGTCATACCTCACCTGAAGAACAACACTGTCAACACTAGGGGCAGAATTAGCAGAGCTGTATATTTTATCACGGCTGTTGCCTTAGTGTTCATCATTTGCTTTCTCCCTAGCACAGTGTCCCGCATAGCAGTGTGGATCCTGAAGGCAATGTACAATGATTGCTCACATTTTCGAGAAGTCAGTGTAGTGTTTTACTATTTGATCTGTCTGACCTATTTCAACAGTGTCCTGAACCCAGTGCTCTACTACTTCTCCAGTCCTGCCTTTAGCAGAAGCATTCGCAACCTCCTCTTTAAACTCTTTGGAAAAGAAACACAAGGTGATCAGACTGACAACGGTATGGAATCAAATAAAACATGAAAAGATGAAATATTTTGATCAGAACTCAATTTTGTACATATGAAATAAATTATAGGCTACTTCCTACAATTATTAACTTATAGCCGATTATTAACTAGGCCTATTACTAACTTACAAATCTGTGAATATGTGGAAATAAAATGACTGGTTTTAGTAGGACACAGAATGGAATATTATCAAACATTTGACAAAATGTGTAGTCAAAACTGCATGTAAGCTACTTGGTTCTTGGCAACCTAGGTTTTATTGTAAACAATTACTTTGAATATATGTTTTCTTCTAGCTGCCTATTTGAATGAGAAAGGAAAGAATGTTGTGGTGACCATGCTTTGCATGGATTTTGCATTTTGTATGTCAGGCTGCTCTTAAACTATATTCTTATGTGACCAACATAATAAAACAGTCAATAAAATGCAAAACCTTAAATTCATAAATTCAGGCATTAGACAACACCTGTGTATGTAATTTGAGAGACACCTTGCTTTATTTTAACTTTTGTTCTACTGTAAATCTGACTTTTACACTTATAGTGGGAATACTCTGTTAGTAAAAAAGAACTTAATACTGTTGGTCAGCAAATTATTACAATTTGAGGAAATTTCAATTTAGTTTTTTAATTTACTTTTTTCATCCAAAGGTGTGAAGTCTTTCTGTTTATTGTGTATGTGTGTGTCTAGCCTTTGGTTGCTAGAATTTGTGTTTGCCTATTCCATAAAGCTGTATCAAGAGCAACATGCCTCACAATTCTTTGTGTATTCAACAAAAAAAGATTGCCTACCATGACTAGGATTTCAAAGGGCTCCGTAATTTGGCTGTGAGGCCCTGTTAAAAATCATGGTGACCTATATGAGTTTTTCTCCTATCGCATAATGTAACAGATTAATGAAACAATAATTTGCTATCACATTGTGCTCTTTTTGTCTAAAAACATCAGTGTAATTAAATAATACTACAACATTAACTTTGTAGTATGCTTGTGTCCTTCACCCACAATCCCCTCAAACAATGGCTGAAAATTTCAAATTTCCAATCAAATAGCATCCTTACAGCCAGTCAATTTTCCTAGAAAATTCTCTGGGCTCCATAGGCGTTTCTATCTTGAGTGTTAATGTCCTTCTGGTCTTATCTCAGATGTAACTTCATTCCCTTTTATTTGCATGTGATAAAACACAGAAGCATAGTGCTCTTAGGTTATGAGCCTGCAGACCAAACTGAATAGGCTACTTTGGAAAGTGTTCCCATCTCAGCTGTGTTCGCAGAGTTGAAGTCATGGAGGACCGTTTTTGTTGTAATTTTACCAGCCCTATCCTGAATGATGTGCTGCCCCCCATTCTCATCCTGGAATTTATCTTCGGGCTGCTCGGGAATGGCCTTGCCCTGGGGATGTTTGCTTTCCATGTGGACACCTGGAAACCCAGTTCTGTTTACCTAGCACACCTTGCTGTGGCTGACACCATAGTCCTTTTCTGCCTGCCCTTCAGAGCAGACTACTATCTGCGCAAGCAAGACTGGATATACAGTGATGCCATGTGCCGCATCTTGATGTTCTTGCTGGCTGCCAACCGAGCCGCTGGTATTCTTTTCCTCACCACTGTGGCTGTAGACCGCTACCTCAAGGTCGTCCACCCTCACAACCGGATTAACTACATGGGTTTGAGTAATGCCATGCTGGTGTGCGGTGGCATTTGGGCAGTCATCATCACTATGACTGTCTACGTACTCACATCCTCACACCTCCACTATATTGACAACAAAATGCAGTGTGAGAGTTTCAACATCTGTATTAACCAAACAACTAGCAATATCTGGCATGATACCTTCTACCTCTTGCAGTTCTTCCTTCCTGCCGCAATAGTTGTATTCTGCACTGTGTGCATCACACTCCAGCTGAAGACCAAAACAGTGGACACTGGGGGAAGGATAATGAGAGCAATCTACTTTGTTCTTACTGTTGCCCTGACATTCATCATCTGCTTCCTCCCCAGCACAGTCACTCGCTTGGCCGTGTGGATCTTGAGGGCTTGGTATGATGAGTGCTCTCACTTCGAACAGGCCAACTTTGCCTTCTACACCTCTGTCTGTCTGACGTATTTAAACAGTGTCCTGAACCCTGTGGTGTACTATTTCTCCAGCCCAGCCTTCAACGGAACTATCCAGAAGGTCTGGCATAAAATCTTGGGTAGATCGTTGCAGAAGGAAGAGGAAAGAAACCCAAGACCATCCAACAGCAAACCTTTCACACTGTCAGGGCAAGTCTGACATTTGGAGAATTAGAATACATTCTAGAACTAGAATATATTCAGAGCAGAATTATGGGGATCAAGTGATCTTTGTGGGGGATTAAAGAAACAGTGGAGAATTACTGAGTGTTTCCTGCTCGTTTAGAGAGACTTATACTATTCCAACATAAAAAATATTTACGATTTTTAAATATTCTATTAAGGGTTACACATCAAACAATCGTCTATGTCAATAATGTCTCTCAGAGTAGTGCATTTAATCAATGGATTTGAATTTATGTCATAATTAAAGAAAAAATAGAAATCAAAGAGGTGGAAAAATTACTGCACTATATCGGTGACAGCAGGATGCTATAAACAATGAGAATGTGGAGATTATCAGTTATCATAAGTTAATGTGTGAATTAGAGTGAGAATCATTACTCCTCTCAGTCCACCCATGTCTTCCTTGTCCTAAATGTCCTAAGGGTCTTCAAATGACTGTCTGTTATCATACTACTAAATCCGTCTTTGAGTCTTGTCCTTGGGAAGAACCAGTCTCTCTCTTGACCCACTGACAGTTGACCCACTGTAACCTAATAGATCAGAGGTCCCAAACCTTCTCCTAGAAACCAGCAGACAACCACAAGATACTGCCCAGTGATACCCATCCATGATTTAGAATGCAAAAATGCATTAATGTAAATGCAATGTTCATGTTTAATGGGAGAACAACATTCAGTTTGCAGGGAGAAGATGTGATATGCCTGCACTGACTACCAGTGTAGGCTACATACTGTATGCCACTCGTACCACTAGTTGTCACTGTGCTGCCACTCCGTGATCTGTATGTACAAACGCAGATATTTCAGTAAACAAATATAGTTGTCTTGATTATACCTCATAGAAAGGTTATCTAAAGGAACCCACAACAGCTTTGTTAATTTAGGCCTGTGATTGTGTTGTTATCAGATATGAATTTCCACATTCAGAATTAGAGCTTTGTTTTATTAGGTAAAAAACACCTCCTTAAAGTATATTTTCTTTTCCTGTTTATAATCTTCTGTTGATGGATAAAACCTGTCAAGTGTTCACGTTCGTAGACATATAGTGCTTTTTATAGGGTATTAGTCATTAGGCAATTTTTGTATTTATTAAAGCAAATACAGTATTTTTTCATCATATTTGAATAATTCAAAGCTGTAGGTGAACCGGTTGGAATTATCAGTCATTATCTCAATCACCCCAATTTGCCAGCATTTCAAATATAGGCAACATTCTAACACACATATTGTACAATTTTAGTATAGACATGGCACCAATGCACCAAGTCTACAGAATTAACTAAAAATTGTGAATTTTGGGGGAATTGTAAAAATTCATGAATGGTTTAAAAAGAAGATGAATAAGGTGAAAATTGTGGGCAGTTCCCTGAATGGTTCTGAACCAGTCATTCGTATATAGCCAATGACATAGAATGTTTACAACACAAAAATCTGGGACAAAGTGGGTTTTCTTGTAGAGACCAACCACCAAAACAAGGACTCTCCCTGGAAATCGGGGTCACTGAGTATTATTAGTTTTTCCCCAAACAATTTTTTTCTAGCTCGTCTTTAACAGTGTGTGACTTGTGTATGCCTTTGTTCTCCCTCTTTCAAGGCTACTATCTGTCAATGCCACTGTCTTTGTCTTTGAATGTTCTTGCATGCTAGAGTGGCTGAAATATATTTTTTATTTTCTCTCCTTTTGATTGCAATGGACTTAGAATCAAAATGTAATTCAAATAAATTGTACTCATACAATACTTAGGCTACACATTACTGTTGAGGATACTGTAATGTGATGAATGCCATATGACATTTGCTTTTAGATTAGAATGCATATTAGGCACATGTGATGAAGAAAAACATCGACAAAATTGCATTGTAAGTGTGAAAGTGCATTGTGGCCTCAATAATATTCTTTTTTTAGACCAATGATTAGACCAATAAGTAGTCTAGCAGGCTAAAATGCTTTGTTTGTTTGTTTGATTTGTCTCTTCATGCGTAATTAATTTATTAATTGGCATACCTATTTAAATAGATGCCAGTGTTTCATTGCATTTTGGAAGCTACTGGTTGGGGTTAAGTAGCCTAGGCTATTGTAGTGAAAGTATTCCAACGGAAATGCCAACACATAAGGTGTCAGATTTCAATTCACACAAATGGAACACAGTTCTTATTGTTATGAGTCACTGATTGACAAAAAAAATACATATTTTAAAGGTTCTTACTTGTGTTTATTTGTATCTGCTTAGATTATCACCGTCTTCACGCATTTCACATGGTTGCGTATTCTTTTGGTCGGGTGTAAATACACATGGGGACATTACGTCACCATATCCTCACTGACAGAACAGTCTACGGAATATCTAACGGGACTGAGTTTGTGTGTGGGTGTAGTTAATAATGCTGTTGGAGAATACAACGGTAAGTCAGAAGATCACGTATTTGAAGGCTTTTCCCAAACATCATAATGTGCTTAACTGCGCCGTTCTTCTCTTTTGTTTCTGTTTACTTGGTCGTGCGCGGGCGTGTTATCATGAATACTCTCTTAACGTTATCTTTGTGCAGCTAGCTGTAGAGATTTCCCATTCTTTTTGGGCTAACAGCACGTTAGTCAATAACAAGCAACCATTTGTATCTAATCAGAAATTACCAATGCAGTTAATTGTAAGGTTTAAAACGCTCAAAGACAGTAATAGAGCTGGTTTTCCCAATACTGTCAGTTTATAAACAGGTTGAAGACTCAGTAAGGTTTTATATCGATAGCTAATCAGTTAGCTCAACTGCTAACCTGCGCTAACGTTTGAAAATCCTCTGGCGATAGTTGTATTGTGTTGGCATGCTGGGTTGTCAGATGAGGTACACCACCTCATTAGAATGTATTGATCCAGGACCAGCAGGTGCTTGTTGTAAGATACATGAAACTAATGTTATTATGGTGTTATTATTACTGTTAAAGTTGGTAGCTGGGACTTATGCCCGATGGATCTAGCTAGCAGAATCAGTTATCTGCTCCAAGTGTCTTGTTTGGGGCACTTCAGCAAACGTTACAAAATCTATTGTGCGTACAGCTATCTGATAGGTGTGTTGTGTTGAAGAATAATATAGTTTTTCTCGTCACCTCTTCATTTAGAGAGGTTTTTCAAATCACTTGTTGAAATGCAGTATGCCCATCATACATACGCCCTTTTGGGAAAAAAACGGTTCATTTTCTGTAAATGAACATTCATGACCCTGGCATCTCATGTCTCTTTACAATGGATTTATTACCATGTCTCACCTGTAGCCTTCTAAATAAATATGAACGGATTTGGTACATAAACTGGACGTTAATTAGTTCTGCATGTATATGTGTGGCTGTATTCAAGCTGTATTCAATAGCCTTTGTTTAGTTGCTCTGTGTGCACATTTTGACCTGGTAACACAGATAAACATGTAGGATATCTCATTAAATTTTAATTATATCACATGCAACAATAATCAGAATTGAGTAATAATGCTTTTGTTTTATTTTTCTTTTATATTCATCATGCCTGAAGATGAATCACATCCAGATGGTTGAATGAGACTGGACAACCCTCTAGTTTGTAGGCAACATAATTTAATGTAGGAGTGGGTTTAACTAAGATATATTTGTATGGCCTGTTTTGTGTAATTTAGAGTAGATTTCTAGGGTCAGGGTTGCTCTACATAGGTAGATGCGGGGACAGGTTAGCATAGCTTCAGGTGTGAGGGGCCCACACTCGGAGACATGAGCACAGGGAAGCCCAGCGGCCTCAAACCCCCATCCAAGATCAGCAGGCCAAGTCCCCCTGCCAAGACTTCACCCTCATCTGGTGAGCTCTTTGTGTTACTCATAATTCCATTGAAAAACAAATCTGAGTAAACCTTTAAATGAAAGAAATGTGATTTCATGTAATATGAAAATGTGAGTGTTCTGTAGTGTTCAAAATATGGGTTCCATAGGTTTACACAGGATACACTAACTGATAAAATGTATCTCTGCTGCTGCTTGCTTGTTTCATTGGAATGGTTTCCCATAAACTCATGTTTGCTATGGTCTGGATGTCAGTGGTTTCCAAGCCGGTTCCCCCAACAACCACTACCAGTGGGTCACCTGCCCCCCAGGATTCACCCGTGACCTGTGACTTCCGCGTTGGTGAGCGTGTCTGGGTGAATGGGAACAAGCCTGGCTATGTGCAGTTTGTGGGAGGAACCCAGTTTGCGCCTGGCCAGTGGGCGGGCATCGTGCTGGACGAACCCATCGGCAAGAACGATGGCTCCGTGGCAGGGGTACGCTACTTCCAGTGCGAAGATCAGCGTGGGATCTTCACCCGCCCCTCCAAGCTGTTCCGTACACAAGTGGCAGAGCCAGATGCCAACGGTGCACCTGCAACACCCAAGCAAGCTGCTCCAGCTGCCAGTACCACACCCGCCACTGCTGCCGCTCCTGCCCCAGCCACCACACCTGCTCCCGGGGCAAAGGGCTTGAAATCCAGTGAGTCAGTCTCCAATCTGTCTGAGACAGACTCCACCAAAGCCAAACGAGTCCTGAAGCATGGGGATCGAGTGCTGGTAAGCAGAAAGTTCTAGGCAGAACAGGTTGGACACAAGCAACTTTAGTTACTGATGAAACTGATGCAATTCACTTCAATTAGTGATGCAATAAATGTTAAAAGTTTTCATCAAATTACATTCAAAATAATAAAAAATATATATATTCGTACTGTTGGAAAATTAGAAGTATAACACGTTGGACATGAAACGTGTAGAACACAAAAATACATTGTTCAGTTTTTGTTACTAACAAAAGCAATATTGATCTAGGTGGGGGGAACAAAGGCAGGTGTAGTGCGTTTCCTGGGGGAGACAGACTTTGCCAAGGGTGACTGGTGTGGTGTGGAGCTAGATGAACCACTGGGGAAGAATGACGGAGCTGTAGCTGGTACCAGGTACACACACACATACACATACCCATACACATAACATATCCATATACAGGAACATGCACAGTCAGACAGGCTGACATGATTAATATTTAAATAATACATACAAACACGAAATACTGTGCACACTTAAGAACACAAGTGTACACTGACTAATATTTATACAAGTAATACATCAAATACCTGCATAGCCTTTAGTTGTTGTAGACTTAATCATGTGATTTGAAATGATGTTTGGTGCTTGTCTCAGGTATTTCCAGTGCCAGCCCCGGTATGGGCTGTTTGCACCCACACACAAGGTGACGCGTATCGGCTTCCCCTGCACTACTCTATCCAAGAGTGTCAGCAGGAGGGCCGGGCTTAGACGCAGCCCCAGTGGCTCCTCAGCCAGCTCCCTCAGCTCCCTGGCTTCTTCCACTGGGGGCAAGCCAAGCAGAGCAGGCCTGGTAAGACAGTACACACACACACACACACACACACACACACACACACACACACACA
>JAGFZM010000209.1:960102-1000699 GCA_017657215.1 Limnothrissa miodon
ACACACACACACACACACACACACACACACACACACACACACACAAACACACACACACCATTCAGAACTCACCATATCAGCTTGGTCACTTTCTTCACTTGAGGCAAGCCAAGCAGAGCAGACCTGGTAAGAGTTCAAATACAGACAGGACAAGCACACACTCATACAGCAGACACACACACACATACACCATGCAGACCACACTATCTCAGGTTGCTTGCTACCTCTATAACAATGTGTATTCATTATAATAATGTTACAGATTTAATGTTTTGTGTGTCTGTGTGTGTGTGTGTGTGTGTGTGTGTTTATGCTCACCTTGTAGCTGACAGAGACGTCGGCACGGTACGCACGTAAGATCTCGGGCACCACGGCCCTGCAGGAGGCTCTGAAGGAGAAGCAGCAGCACATTGAGCAGCTGCTGGCTGAGCGAGACCTCGAGAGGACTGAGGTTGCCAAGGCAACCAGCCACGCTGGTGAGGTGCAGCAGGAGCTGTCTCTTCTCAGGCAGGGCCAGAAACAGGTCTGTGTGTCTCTCTCCCCACAACTAACATGTAACACCATATTTAGTACATGTGTAGAGTTGCACAACATGTTAGGATGGCAGTTTCACATGTGACGTCTCTTCCCATTCTTATTCTCTGACTTTTTTTTCTTCCTCTCCATGTCAGTATGCAGTTGAGATGGAGGCTAAACTAGACCAGCTGAGAAGGATGGTGGAGACTGCAGACAGGGATAAAGTAGAGCTCCTCAACCAGCTGGAGGAGGAGAAGAGGTGAGACTAGCACATGCACAGAATGACAGGGGCCGTCATCAACTCTTGAGAACATGCTGGCTATTTTAATGTACTCCATATGGTACCAGCAGATTCTGATGGCATGTGGGATAGTTTTTTAGGGAAATAAAGTATGATTTTGCATTTGTATTTCTCCCATTTTACTAAAGAGTGCTTTGCCAGACATGCCCATGTTAAATGTACTGTATGTAGAAAAGAAGATTGATCAGGATATTCAGTGGATTAAAGTAGACGCCCTAGTAGACGGCGTATGTCAGTCTTGTGATTGGATACAGAGCTGTAGAATGTCTCACCCCTAAAGCATACATGAATTCACACTTGTATTCACACATGTTCAGAGATCAGACTGTCAAACTGTCTATTTATGGCTCTCAATTGTAAGCTATATTGGGTGTGTAACGGTAGCGTTTCCCAGAAAGTAAAAATTGTCCAAGAATTGTTTTACAGAACTGATTGACTCTTTTTAATATGTGATGCTCTCATACATCTGCTGAAGGCAGTTCCAGTAATGGTCTCTCCTGTAAGGACTAGTGGAAGCATATCAAATACAGAATATATTAGGGAATGCAGTCAGCCTGTAGCCTGCCACGTCTGTACCCTATACTGATTTTTTATTGACAGGTTTTTATTGACAGGTTTTTTATTGTAACTGCTCCTGGACGACGTTCTAGCCCAAACTAGTGGCTCACTCCTTTTTTTTTTATTTATTTCACCAGGAGAGTTGAAGATCTTCAGTTCCGTGTAGAAGAAGCTTGCATTACCAAAGGTGACCTTGAGGTAAATATCCTTAACATATTTCTTTTCAAGGCTGTCACTGTCACCTTAACAGTGGTTCAACATCACTTAATTGTAATAAATAAAAAATGCTGTTATCGCAGAGATTTCTACACTTTTTCTCTTGACTGAACTGTCAGGAGTCATTGTAGTGAGCAATAGTCTCAATCATTTGTCCAAATAGCCTAATACATAAATATCTGAAATATTTAGGAAAGAATAGCCTATATGCCTAGACAGTTATGGACAGTTATAAATATAATAAACTATGCAGTTGATAAAATGTGCTAAGTTTAGGGCAAACATTACCATAGCATTGTATTATAGAGATTTTGCGATAAATTGGAATTTGCATCATTTTATGAGACTTGTCCTGATTAAAAACCTGAATCATTTCACCTCCCTATTTTTTCATATAATTTCACATTAGCACTAGGGTTGCAAAATTCTGGGAATTTTCAAAGTTGGAAACTTTCCATGGGAATTAACGGGAATTTATGGGAATTTATGGGAATTAACGGGAATTAATTGGAAAAAACTGGGAATTATCTCAACTAAAGGTCAGGAACATAAAGACAATTGGTAGAAAATAATATTTTAGCAGTCTTGGCTAAAACTATGAGATGTGATATGCATAAAGTTGAGTAGCCTATAATTTGCTATTCTTCAATCACAGGGGCATAACACACTTCTTAATGCAGGGCTATTGAGGCCGCACCTCCTATACGCATTGTGCATCCTCCCATCACATCTCAATGATTTCTAGAATTATGGACTGCTAAAGCAACCTTTATGAGCCACATACAGTCACTAATACAGACACGTGAGGCTACACATTTAAGGACTACAAACAGTCAAGCAAGTTATGATGATATAACTTAGATTATATTTGTTCTAAAATGTTAGATTTTAGCTAGCCCAATCAAAATATAGATTGCTAGCTCACTGGTAAGGCAGATATGTTAAATAGGGGCTAAGCAACTTTCTGTTTTTCTCTCTCACGAGCTCCCTCTAAAGACCGCTGTATTGCATTGTATTGCACTGCATTCTATTGGAGGCGGACCGCGCTGCTGAACATTGCAAGTGCAGTATCTACCGCTATTGGCCACGGTGGCGCATTCTACACCGTTCGTTCGCCGCGTAATGACTCATTTTAGCATCCTAAACAGTATGAAACGGATTAATTAAATGAAAAATGTTGTATAGTGGGCCTTTAAAGGTAAGCTAGCTAGCACCTTTGTATTAAAGAAGTTAGCTTATCATGGTGCTAGATAGCACAAAATGTGCTGTGTCTTCTGCGTCCTGCTAAGCAGTTTTACATAACCACACCTGATTTCATACATCATTTAAATGTTTTGATACCCCTTTCCATTTGTTCAGTTTACAATCTACATATTTAACAGAAAAATGCTATATTTTTAATTTAATTGCAAAAATGTCTTATGACGAAATATGTTGTTGGTATATGAGTCATATGGTCTATGTTTCTTAAAATCATCCAAAATTTCCAGTTAATTCACATAAATTCACATAATTTCCACAAATTTCCATTTTTGAATATTTCTAAAATTCCCAAGCTAAAGTTTCCATGGAAAGTTTCTGGAAAGTTTCCAGAAATTTACCGGAAATTTTCCACCCCTTTGCAACCCTAATTAGTACACACATTTCTTATTAATGCTAATAAATGCATTGAATATCAGAAAAGGGGAAAAAATGTAATCGACCTTACACACACAGTAGTGCATATAAAATCCTTATAGATTTTTAGAAATAAAAAGAATAGGACATGAGACAATGCAGTTTGAAGAAGCACACATAAAATCTTCATTAATTTCACTCAGCCCAGTAATCCCTAGTCAGGCTCAGATACTGGTATTCTCTGGAGTAAAAGGCTGGTTGGGCCTCCTCTGCATCTCCACTCAGCTCTGGCTGCCGTCTGCAGCTGCCTGTCTGTCTGTCTGCAGTCTCCAGTGTGTTAAATGCATATTTAATTGGATTCATATGGAGACACTGACTTGGCTGCTCAGGAATTTCCTCTTCCCCGACTCTCGAGTTGCTGCTCCCGTAACCATGGAAGCATGTTTTGGGCCAAGCCTCCGTGGACCGCATTGAATGACAAACTGTTCAGTCATATCAGGAAGTCTTTCTGGTCACTACCCCTGGGCATCGCTGTTTGCTGTCACACCACTCGGGAAAAAGCTGCTAATGTGTTTGTGCCTGTGACACAGCACCAGCCGTCAAGCATGCCTTGAGTTTGATCAATGGGTGCTGCATGGGATTTTACGCTCCCCTACATCCACCAGCCACGCCAGTATTTTCCCCTCTGTGCATGACAGCTGCATAACGTGGGCTTGAGTTATGTAGCTACAACCCAGTTCTGGCTGGCCAGCCACTCAGATGTGGTGTTAGATATTGGATAGCCATCTAAACTGAAAGGCAGCCATGCCCTGGAGTGGATGCTGTGCAGTGTGCACTGGAGTGCTAATGTGATAATGGCACAGATAAATATATCTGCCAGTCATCTATGTCACCACACACACACACAAACACATGCACACAATAACACACAGAGTATCTGTTTGGACTCAGAGTACTACACTATTCATAGAAGACAACAATTTGGCTCCATCATGGGGGAATGATTCTGTGAGCCCTGTTGATAGTAGCACTTTGTTCTTGCTTAGAATAGATACCAAGCCCTTTCAGATTTGTTTGAGTTTAAAGACCTTGAACACCTTGAAGGAGATATTTCAGGATCCCTCTGTCATTTTATCTGTGGATGGCCTGATGCTACACTGATTCTCCTGTCTGCCTTTTTTCACCTGCTATCAGCTTTGATTATACTTGCTGCTGTGGAAGCTAGCATGTGTAGTTGGTGTATATAACTGCATAACTCTTGCAGATTATGAGATAATGAAAAAATACTGTTGTAGCTGCTATGTAATCCTTCATTCATTCATTCATTCATTCATTCATTAATTCATTCATTCATTCATTCGTTCATCCATCCATTCATCTATGCTTTCATTCATTCATTCATTCATTCATTCATTCATTCATTCATTCGTTCATTCCTTCACTCATTTCCTTTCTTACATCCATTCTTGTATTTGTATGTTCGTTCCTACATCCATTCATTTGATTCTTGATGTTTGATTCTTCGTCCATTCTTTTATGCCTTGATAAACCCATCCATTCATCGTTTCTTCATTTGGTTATTGGTCTGAGTGAGTGGTCTTTATCTTTGCTCTGTCTTCTTCCTCTTCCACGTACACATGAATTCAGACTGTTGGTTTGCGCTCCCACTTCATCTTCGGTACACCCCTCTGCCATCTGAGAGCATTTCTTAGTTTGGCGCTGTCTTGTTGCCTTCTGCCTGTCTCTGCCACTCTTTCTCTTCCTTCCTCTCTCTCTCTCTCTCTCTCTCTCTCTCTCTTTCTCTCTCTATCTCACAGGCCTGTGCCACTGTCTTCTTTGTCCCCATTCATGAGCAGAGGGTGATGTCAAGGCCACCATGTGTCGCTTCTTCTTTGGCATTGAGCTTGCATGTGACAGCGACGCTGGTGTCGTCTCTCTTCCTCTCCTTTCTTTCTGCTTTTTTCCTCTCTCTCTTTCTTTCTTACTAACAGACGCAGACCAAATTGGAGCATGCCCACATAAAGGAGCTTGAACAGAGCCTGCTCTTTGAAAAGACCAAAGCTGACAAACTCCAGAGACAGTTAGAAGACACTAGGGTAAATGAGTACCTGACGTATGATGGGAGACCGGGCATGATGGGGGCAGTGGACACGTAGGGGTGGACACATTCTCTTGTTTTCTAAGGGTGAAGGGGGCCTGACTTTTTTTAGGGCAATAACATGCCAAGGTAGGTTACCAAAGCTTCAATGTCGGCTGGAAGAAATAATGTTGACAATAATAATTTAAGTGAATAGGGTCACATAACACAAGACCACGTGCTTTGCTGTGTAATGGTACAACAATTCAAATTCCTTTTTTTCGTCTGTAGTTCCAAAGTCACTGTAAAAAGAGGTATGAATACATGTTATAAGTCACAATGTTAAATTTCCTATTTGTAAAACAAAGTAATCTAATCAAATTAATGTTAATTAATAGGTTGGATTGAGTCTTGCATCTGCTGTAAGAATACTTATAACAATGTAAAAATGTGTGGTCTTTATCAAGGAATCTGGATAATTTTAACAGAGGTATAATTTGGAATTCCGAAACTCTAATCAGGAAGTAATTGATGAAAATCAGCTGATCCAGCATACGTGTATGTCTAGACATTTCACATGCTCTGTGAGGACAGTACACTGTTGTTGACACTTGAGAATTTGTTGAGGATGTGTTGTGAGTGTCTGTGCCTGCCATGTCCGCAGCTGGCCACCGTGTCGGAGCGCTCACGCATCATGGAGCTGCAGCAGGAAGTGACGGACCTTCAGCAGAGGCTGACAGCTGCACGCACGGCTGGGGGCCCGGACTCTTCACCCTCTCAGGAACAGAAAGTAAGTGCCTATCTAAAGGCTCAACACAGCGGATCCTCCTTGGCCTCCTCTGAACTGTCTCTTTCCTCTTCTCATGTCATCCTCATCCTTATCCCTCTCTTCCTGTTTTATCTCACCCTTGCCTTTTTCATTGTCTTTTCTTGCCTGCCTGTTCTCCTCTTTTTTCTTGTTGCTGTTCTTATTCTTCTTCCAATACCTGCACTGATATTAGGCAGCTACTGACACACATTGCAGCTGACACACATTGCACTTGCTCCCCCTAAATAATGGTCACAAGTTTTGATTTTGTTGATGTTGTTCTCTTGTTTAGAAGCCATTGTTGTACTGTAGACTTGTGTTGAAGTTCTCTATGGTGTGATCACAATCATCCAGTCAAAACAGATGGAACTGGTCATGTGGTTCCCCAGTAACATTTCAACATGCCAAAGGTTCCACCATGTGTATTCATCACCTTAAGACTAACCAGCCATAGCCATACACTAACCTTACAGTTCTTGTGAAACACATAGAGACAGATGGATAGGCGTCATAAGGCCTACATAATACACATGGCATACATTTACATCGTATCATATTCACAATGTACTGTATTGCCTTGTTACATATTATATGATATTGAATTAAATAAATACCTTGCCCTGATGAATACTATCACAGCACACTAACGCTAAATGAAACATTTGGCCTCTTCGCTGATCCTACCCTGTCCTCTTCTGCAGGTGAAGGAGCTGTCTTGTGAGCTGGAGGGAAAACAGAAGGAGGTGATGTCCCTTCAGCAGAGGCTGAGCTCAGCGGAGCAGGACAAGACCTCCCTGCAGGAGCAGCTTAGCAGTTTGGTATGGGCCCTTCTACCCTACTCACTAACTCTAGAATAGAATTAAATAGAATAGAATAGAATAGAATAGAATAGAGTAGAGAATAAGTGCTCTCGGGTGATAGAGAGAGGGAATGAGGGAATGAGTTTGTTTTTTGAGGTGAGACACAGAGTTAAAATAGTTTTCAGTTGACTTCACTGGTAGGGATGAGACATGACTAGTCAATCTACCATACTTTCTACCTCTAGGCTATAAAATGTAGGAAAAGGCGGCTTGAGGTTTTGTTAAGCAGTTCTGATGTCATGGAGCGCAGTTTGTGATGACACAGCCAGCAGCTCTGGGTGGATGAAGTTACACCAGCACTACTTGAGTTAGACGGGTTGGAGAGTGGGCTTCAAGCACCACAGGTGTTGGATGACCAAAGAGTGAAGTTACCATGACGCCTGTTTAAACACTAACAGAGGCAGTGGAGGAAGTAGCGACAGCACTTTTTGGCCGTTCGAGATGAATGGATTTTGAAGGAGAATGCACTGTGCAGAAGTTGCGGAGGTTGCAGTGGCCAGTGGCTAAACTATCGGGTAATATTATTGATGACTGTAGGGAAGTTGTAGAGTGGACGTTTACACATGAAAATTCTGCTGAACAGAAAAAGTACAGCATTAGCAGAAGTGTTTAGCGCAGCAGCACGTCAGCAGAAAACACACATGCATATTTGAACCCCGAATTATCTGCATAGCAGACACACACACAGTCTCGCATCAGTCCGCCTCTTCAATACTTGAACACTTTTTATCTCAGCATGACTGTGATTTATGTGAATTGCTGGTGGCACTGGTGCTTGGGGTGGAGTTTAATGCTGCTTTATAATCTTTGCCTGTAGAAAGACAAACTTGATGAAGCAACCCTTGAAAACCAGCAGACGGCCAAGAGCAAGCAAGGTAAGCAAAGTGCTCTGGGTCATTGGCAGCGGCTTAGAGGAACCAGTTTTCTTTTTTCGTTTGTTTGAGCATGTGTGTTTGCTTGTTCGTAAATAAAATCTTCACATGTGTGTATTTGTTTGTGAATGTAATTTTCACATGAACGTGTGTGTGTGTGTGTGTGTGTAGAACTGGAGCAGAGCCTGACCGAGGAGCGAGAACGTCGGGAGCAGAAGGATCAAGAGGCGGAGGCGGAGAGAGAGGAGCAAAAGCGTGAGGTGAAGCAGTTGCTGGAGAGAACCCAAACCGCTGAGGAGCAGCTGCAAGTCTACAAGGCCCAGGTGAGCATACTCAACACCTTACATCTGCACAGGTGCCCGTCCAGAAGTTTGTGTGTGTGTGTGTGTGTGTGTGTGTGTGTGGGGAGGGTTCATTAGAATATTAGGAGTATCCCCAACTCTTCCATAAGCAGGTTGATTTTGTAGATACCACATAGTTGCTGCAAACGTCTTCCTTCTAATTACTTAACTTTAACCCAAACACAGCTAACAATATCTTTCTTACCTACAGGAAACGGAGTCGGCAAAGAACCTCTCTGAGGCCCTGGAGACCATGACACGGGAGAAGAAGGAGATGCAGCAGCAGGTAAAAACTGTGGTCCTCCTTAACAGCAGCAAGGATGTTCAAGTGTGGAAGAGAGTCCTTGGCTGAGTGGTATCTGAGTGTGGGTGTGGTAGCGTAGTGGTAATGAAGTAATGTGTTACACTGGCACTGGCACAGACTCAGGCCATGTTGAAGTTATTCCTGTTTGCTGTAACAAAATTGACTCAGTGCCCTACCTGATTTTTTTTTTTAGTCTTTTGTCCATGATATTGTATTGCAGTTCATTTTTTTTCCAACATCTCGCCCATAGTATCTTTAAAAGCATCACTTTCTTTTTAAGCTAATTGTTGAATGCACTAGCAGTAACATGAACGAGGGCCGCAGCTCTGTGTATCTCTCCCGTGTCATGCAAGCATGATTGAGCTTCCACAAGTACACTTTCTAGAGGGGCAGAAAAGGCTTACAGGATATACAGGCTATTAATCCCCTTGTATGAAGTGCCCTATAGGACGGCTGCTTAATATTAAGCTTAAAGGCGCTCTAAGCGATGCTGTTTCACGTCACTTCTTGTTGACGTTCGAAGTATTGTCAAACAAAACGGAGGATAGCTCCAGAGAGGGTTCAAGCGTTATAAGTTATAGCTCACTCCTCCCCCTCCCTCCCATGCCTCCCGAAAGACTCGAACCTTGTCGTTTATTGGCTGAAACACTGTTATGTTTCGTTTTCGTTTGTTATGCTAGGTTTGCCCACTGTGTTTTGTTGCCGTTTGTGGAGCCAGGGCTGTCTACAGAGACTGCGTTTTTTTACAGTGTGTTCAGGGGACAGGCAGCTAGCAGATTGTGAGGAGATGTTTGCTGTCTGTAACAACACATGTTTTAGTCCTAAAAACGTGTCACATCGCTTAGAGCACCTTTAATGTACAAGGAAGAGATGCAACCAATCAGAGCTGAATGCCATACAGGAGCCAGCCTTCATGGGTCTATATAGGAACACACACCCGCCATTGTTTAACACATTACTAAAGAAATTGAATAAATTAACCTGTCCACTCTGGTTACAGTGTTACAGCAAACAACCACATTTCCAAGGATAGTTTGATGTCGCTGAGTCTGTTCTCATTCCTCTAAATAGGACAGTGTTGTGACCCTTATCAGGGGTGAGGTTCTGCAGTGTGTGAGAACTCTAGAGGACAGTAGCTGGGGCAGCACAGACCAGCTTGTGAAAGACTAGTTTAAGTCAGATTCATAAAATACATTGTAGCTTTCATCATGGCCCACATTTAATCTTATGTTATAGATTGTTGGTGCCCATATGTTTTGTTCGTTGAAAAAGTATATCACCCCTTTATGCTGTAGTGGCATTTTTTTTGCTATACTTGTTGGGTTCAGTGTTCTGACTCTGAATGTACTGAATGTACTCTGAATGTCACTCCACTTCACCCCATTGTGCATGTGTGCTGTATACTTCTGGTCAATATGCTGTAGGCTTAAAGGTTCTGTTAACGCTGTTGTGAGCATTCAGCCGTGACAGCAGTGACAGCAGTACATTTACATTTATGTTTTCAGCAGATGCTTTTACCCAATGATCAATTACTTTAGGCCCAGTCTTCCCTAGAGCAATCTAGGGTGAAGTGGTTTGCTCAAGGGTACAACGGTGGTAGCCAGGATTCAAACCCACGGTTTCCTGTATGGCATGCTATCTGGGTTCCCTAATCGCCACGCTACCGCTGCTACGCTTCCACCGTCCTAGTATGGTATGCTGGACCCTATTTTGTGCACAGCATGAGGTGGCCTACAGCACTTCATGTAGAGCAGGCTGGCGCATGTGTCCGATCTTATGCATAGTACACGCTTGCATAACGTCTCAGATGGAGATGGTGCGAGCGCACGAGGGAGCCTGGGGGCATTGCGTCCGCCACGACTCCCATGCCAGCCTGCTGCGCTGTGCTTGCTCGTCCACAGGACAGGCGGGGAGGAACGCACGTTCTACTGCACTCGTTTGCACCCTAGAGAATAACACATGTTCGGCTGCATCTCCATCTATATGTTGTATGTTCATTCAGTTCCTCTGGAAGCTTTTATCCCAGAGTGCATGACAGTATCTCTCCAGTCACATCTGTTCCCAAATCACCTGTTACCCAGTAACACACCTGCACACCAGCAACTTTGTTGCATGGCAGTAGCTTTTCTTCTTCTGCCAAATGTGCACCACAACCTTGGCTCAGTTGTGGTAAACCTCCTAATCCATTATCTGTTTGAACACTGGGTATGGATGTCACTACTTCTTTAAATGTCAAAACACATTACACACTTAAGATTCTTTTTTTGTCTTTTTACTATTTTAAAATCTTTAACACTTTTAGGATTCCTTTTGTATCACAGAAGCACTTAACTGCTGTAGTATCACCATTTGAAATCAGTGGGATAGCAAGGCCTCGGTTCTCCCCAGTTACAGTGAAGGTCACGCTTTGCGGAAGTCAGCACAAGTCATTAAAATGCAAATCACAGACTCCTTAGTGTCCGTGTTGATTTCTGCTACATGCTTTTTTAGCCTCGGCTACGGGTCATACTGGACATGCAAATGCGATGCTTATTCTCTTGCCCTGTGTAAATCTTTTATAGCATTTCATTTTTAGGCCTAGCTGGTTTCCTTGTTCCTGCTTCCTTGGTACCTATGTTCGACTATAGCATTTTTATTAAATGTGTGATGTATTTTTAAATGGCTCTAATTTTAATGTTATTAAAGAACAAATGCTGTGCATGACCTACGTTGTTGTGACAGATACAAATGCAAAAGATGGCAGATGTGTTTCCAGGCCAGTTTAAAAGTTACTTTTATACTAGTTCATGCTCTACAATGCAGAACTCAGTTATTCTGCTGTTAAAATTCGATAAACTGCTGATGGATGATGATGGATGTTTCACTTCATGTTAAATTTGACTTAGCCTAAATATCAATGTAGAGTTGTTGCAGGCATTTGGATGTGAAAAAAGCTTTGATGTTGTTTTATTTTAATCATGGAGGATGAGAGGCTTAGGGCTTGTTTTGGCACACATGTTGTTTATTTGAGCATATGTATGAACTATGACATAATAGCCAATTGGATAGACATTTGGACTGTGTGTGTGTGTGTGTGTTATGTAAGGTTCAAGCATCACTGGGACTTCTAAGAATGGCTACTCTGATGTCATCCACAATCCTCGCCCTCATGCGCGCGTAATGCAAATAATATGACAGAATGTCAAATGATAAGCAACATGATGCCAGAAGCAGCCTAGACAACTCTATGCATTCAGACATAATGACATAAACGCTTTGCATGCCCTCAATACTAATGCATAAAATGTCATGTATGGTTGACACGCATCTAGTGTTGACACATGCTGATATGCGCATCGTATGTTGGCATGCTCATGTTGTTTTCTGATTGGAAGATGGGTATTCATGAAGGGATGGATAATAATAATAATTCTAAGAATAAGCACTGATTATATCATCATATTGCCTGAAGTTATTTATTTATTTACTGTGTTTTTTTAAGGGGTGATTCACAGCCTTTTAGAAACATGTTTACAAATGGCCATATTTGAGAAAGTCACAATATCTATTAGTGTGAGAATGAGTGCCATTTATTAGTTTACCTGTTTGCATGTCCTTAAAAACCAATGGTGAGTTTTTGCAGGTGTGTTGAATGATTGGCCAGTAGTGGGGGTTTGTGGTGACAGTATGGTCGCTGATAGCTGCTGCTGTGTGCATTGTGTGCACGTGTGGTTGTAACAACACGCTCATGCTCATGTAGGGACGGCAGCAGCTGGGTGTTTCCGCATGGCTGAACAGAACATCGGTACGCTGAAAAAGACCCCTCTATCACACACACAGACACACACACACACCCTCTCAGGCCCCTTCAGCTGGTCTTTAGCACCAGCCTCTTGTGACCTCTGTATCATTAGCACTGCGAGTCACTTACATAGGTAGGCCAGTGAGCACCGTCACAAATCATGTGACCAGTGAAGAGGAGATGAGAAGGAATTCTGAATGGAGAGAGACAGAGAGAGAGAGAGAGAGAGATGAGACAGACTACAGAATATATAGAAGTGGACAGAGTGAATGAGAGAGAAGGAGAGAGAGTGAAGTGGAAAGAGAATGAATAGTAGAGAACATGACAACGGTGAAGTGGAAGAGAGAGAATGAGGATGAACAAAGGAAGGAGATGAACGGAGGGAAGGAGCATGGCAGGAAAGAGAGAGGGAGGATGGGAGAGGATGGCTAGAGCAGAGCAGGGTGATGGGAGAGAAGAGGAGAGCAGAGAAGAGGGGAGGGAAAAAAGGCAAGCGGCTTGGAGGGTGGAGCTTCCCCAGTTACATAATGGAGGCTGCAAACGTAACGCATGTTCGACTGTGACTTTGTGTGTGTGTGACAGCAGCAAGCTGTGCTCTGTTGTCCACTCGGCTCGGCTCCCCTCGGCGCTCTCCTCCGTCCCAACCGGAGATTGGAGATGCTGGATCCACAACACAGACGCACTGTGTGAGCTGTCAGATACAGAACACTCTGGGATGAGCGCTGTGGAATACCGGGACACAAAGACTCTGGACGCGCGGAATTCTCTGCAGAACCCTGGAAAAAAACAAAGCTCTAGATTTTCTTTTGGGGGGTGCATCTGACTGCTCTCTATGTAGGTTTTTGGAAACAAAGAGGCTTTCAAATTCTTTACAGCAATCGAAATATTGCTGCTGAAATTTTATTTTTGGAACACGGGAATACCGTGAGTGTAGTGGTGCAAGTGAGTGAGTGTAGTGGTGCAAGTGGTGGGCTCCCTGAATTCTCAGTTATCCATTTCGAGAGTGCAGTTGTTGTCGGGTCACTTGGTGTAGTCGGCCATGGATCTGATCTCTGTACATCACAGCTTCTCCAGCAACATCTACACCTCTCAGCTCCAGGTAACAGATGCACTCATGCATGCAGTGTACACACAGACTGCTCTCCTGAGCAGCCACATGGAGACAAACGGTTGAACACACAAACATGGCTTCACTCTGAGTTTGTGCCCAGACTTAATGGCCAGGTACTTGTAACAGTTTGGGATATTTTTGGAGCGAGCATGATTTAGTGGAGATTAAGTGAGGGGATACGAGTGTGCGTGTGTGTGTTTGTGTGTCTGTGTGTGTGTGCGTGTGTGTGTATGTGTGTGTGTGTGTGTTTGTGAACGTCTGTCTATGTGCTTATGTTTTGTCTGCTAAGTGTGTTTTTTTTTTTTTTACTTCATTCAGAATGTTGCATATATCTTCTGATTAATCTGCAATCTCATACTAGACCAGAGTACTAAATGAGAAGCTTGATGCAAATTGATTTGATATTGTTTATTTGGACAGCAGTGAAATTAAGTATTGACTCCAGCGTCGATGGGTACAGTCACCAGCGCTCTTAGGGGTGACAGTCTCATCTGGTGTGACTAATTTTGTAGGTCAGGTGCAGAAAAAAAAACAGTGGCCCAGAACAAAAAGATGGACTCAGGGATAAAAAACAGAATGAGGAATGAGTTGCGCTGGAGACCACAACGATTAAGGTTTAAATGAGACCCGCTTTTTTACACCGTAATTATGTATATTTCATATATTATGTCTATGCTAAATTCCATACTGCAAAAACATTAAACATTGTTTTTTTTCTTATAGCATTTGTCCAGGGTTTACTATGCATATGATATCATACAAAAAAATGACATGATATGGATGATATCTTGAATAAGGACATTACTAAATGTAGTTGTTAAAACTGTGAAGTCTGGACTGAAAAGGAAAAAAAGCTTATGGTAAATTTGATACCCAAATGAGATTTTTCTAGATGCTTGTTTTCACATGCCTGTGTTATTTATGGCTCAGTCTTTTGAGAGAGGCTCGCTTTTGAAGTGTGTTTTGTTTTCCTGTTCTGTGAGATTTGCGTGAGACGTCATCTAATTTAGCTAACCCCCGATTCTCCCTCTTTTTCTTTTACCTCTCTTTCCTTTTTTTTCTTGCATGTTTTTTCCTCTTTCCCGCTTTTTCCTCTATTTTTCTCTCATCACTTCCTTCCCCTTGCTGTTTTGTTGTTTCCTCCTTCCCATTTCCATTTTGACTTTCCTTCCTGTGTCGCTCTGCACCCGACCCCCCCCACCCACTCTCTTTCTCTCTCTCTCTTTCTCTCTCTTGCCTCTCTCTGTTTTTCTCTATGCAGCTGGAGGCTCTGAAACAGAAGAACTGTGAGTACCAGCAGGAACTCAGCCTCTCACAGGAGAAGCTCAGCTCAGAGAGTCAGCGCATCGGCAGCCTGAGTCGAGAGATGTGAGTTTGCCCCGCTATACCGGCCACTGAGCACCCCCCTTTACACACACACACACACACACACACACACACACACATAGCAAACACATAGGCAAACTGAATGTATGCTTCCCTAAAGGTATGGACTTGCACACTTCTGACACATACACTAATATGTATTTCTTTATTTACTTATTTCACACGCAAACCAAATAAGTCTTATGGTCTTTACCAAAGGATTCACAAACAGGGGCGGCCGTCTTTTTAAAACTGAATAAGTGCATTGTGTTGTCTATGTTTGGCCATGAAGGAATGCATGGACAGATGTGTACAGCTGTGAGTCTAATCACTACATTGGCGACAATGACGACCTGAAGCAATGATTGTAATCCTGTTTGATGATAACCCTTTCTGATGATTGAGTGAGTGAGCGAGAGAACCATTCCATTCACATGTCCATATCAGCGTTGTCTGTGGCACTCAGTGTTCTGTTTTTATCATGTGTGTCATTGTATGGATGTGACATCATCCGTGTCGCTCTAGATTGTGAGCTGAGAGCAGTGTGCGGGTCTTCTCTCCACCAGGTGCCCCTCAGAGCAAAAGGAGAAAAAGGGGGGCTGGATTATTTAGGATTAGAGTTTCATCTGTATTACTTCATCTAGTGTGGATTATGGTAGTATCGTAGTATTTGAAGTGATGTATTTTGTGAAGGAATTGTTTGGGTGTAGTAGTTTTGCTCTACCAGGTTTCCTGTGATCTGCATGGCTGGGAATTGGATGCATCAGAAACTGATACAGCATGTTACAGTTTGTCGATTGACTGTAGTTACCTGGGTGTTACAGACAAGGACACAGGTGTATTTCTGGGTAAGCCAGACTTGCAAGGCAGGTGTATTTCAGAGCGTAACAGAGCCTGTCAGCGAGTGATTGGTTGTGTGGCCGGGCAGCTTTAATACAGTCTGAGCCCATCTGGCTGCTTCTGACGCCTGGCTCCTGACGCCTGGGCTCTCCAGGGAGTATTACATCACCGGCCTGTCCTGCCCGCCTTCACGCTCAGCCTGAAGGCCCATCACATGGGAGCGCAAAGACAGACGCCGGCTCAGCTCAGAGTGGTGAGGGAGGCGCACATGGTTATGGTTGCGGCATGGGAGAGGGAGCGAGGAATGGAAACTGGACTTATGAAATAAGGTGTAGCCTGTTTAGAGGTTGGAAAGGGAGGCATGGCTGTTGATTTAAGAGGAGCATTTTTTCATTTGAGACCAAATCATCTCCACAGGTGAGGCCAATTAAGAGTTAGTACTACGGTTCAGTAATATGGTGGGTACTAGTTGACTAGTGATACTAGACTGGACTAGAAGATATGTAACCTCGTGAGGAAGGACAAGCCAGCCTGCTTTCAGCTGAAGAACTCTATTCTCTCTGTATCACTCTTAGACACATCAGTAAAAGCAAAAGTGGACTGATACAAACAGCCAGAAAGAGAGTTAAAGATGTGTTTATCCTGATTAGAATCTTGTGTGATGAGAGAAATTATTTAAATATAATTTATTTATATATTATTGTTTAATTTATGTAATTTAATTTGTTTATTTAATAAATATTTACACTTTTAGGCTAAGCTTTTTGGTCTTTGGATTGGTTATCCTGAACTGCTTGACTAAAGTTCTTTGAAATGTTTCAGAAAAATGTATTTCATAAATACGTGTCAGTTTCACACATACTGCTCTGACCTATATAGAGAGATAGGACAGAGAGAATGCCTGTTATTGTTTACGTCTCTGTTTTGCCAGCGCCTCTCTTAATCCAGTCACTTGACCTTGAGCTGTTTTCTTTTCAACTTGGCAAAGTGATTTTGCCGTTACAATTTGACAGTCCCGCCACGCGTCGCTGCGTGGAGAATCTGATTAACTTCCGCATCAGAGCGGCACAGGAGGTAAAAATAGAGGGGCGCGTTTGTCACATCTGAAGAAAAGCGTGCCAGCTGTAAGGCGTTTGGATTGCACCAGCACTCCGTCTACTGTAAGAGCGTCTACACTGAGTCATCCAGACAACATTTACAAACGTTTCTTATCAAATCTCTGGTTTGTTTGTTTTTTTCTTCGCATCATTTTCAGTGATGATCTGTTCCATTTTCAGGTAATGAAGGGAGATATAAAATGAGCCAAATATCGTAAGCAATTCTGATGTCCTTCATCTCTCTCCATCGCTTCTTAAGCCGGGCATCCTCTTGTACATAAGACAGACTGATGTTTTGAGGGTAGATGTTTGTAAACTTGGAGAAGATTAAGGCAGTGGGAAGTGGCATGTTTACAAATTGGGCTTTGGTGAGGAGATGTGGGGGGTGTATAAATAGTACTGAGATGGGATAAATGCAGGGTTGTCATTTTGAACTTAATGCTTGAGTGTATTAATTGCTTAACCACTCCAGTCCTCTTGGAAACCAACTATGCATGTGGTGTGTGTGTGTGTGTTTATGGGGTGGGTCTGTCTGCAAGGCCTTGCTTTTAAATCTAGAAGTGATCCTCCTGATATGTTGAATGTAATTTATGAATATACTTGTACCACTATTTATCTCTTTTTGCTCTGTGGGAAATCTCTAAGTTTAAATGTGTTAAGTGTATGTCCGTCTATTATTACTGTAGTACTAAAATTGCTCTAATATTGTTCATAGCCCAGTAGCCCTAAGCTGTCTTGGTTCAGAATTTAGTGCTGTTAAAACCAATCCTAGATGCAAACTTGAATTCCTGGGTCCGAAGTCATGGAATTCTGTGATTGGTTTGACTGGCAGACTCTGTCCCCTCTCTCCCCCAGTGAGGAGTTGAAGCTTGCAACCAATCAGAAGAGCCAGCGACTGGCGGCGCTCCAGGAGGCGAACGGGAAGCTGGCCCACGAGCTCGACCTGAGCCGCCACGAGGGTCATACCCACAAGAAGGTAACCTGGCAACAAGGGCACTGTTTGACTGGGTCTGTTATTGCAGTTATCAGTTTCACACTTCACTCAGCTGGGACTCTCCAATGGATGGGTTTAGCCATGTCCTGCTGGGGATGGTATTTTTTAAGGAATTTTAAACATTTGTTGTGTATGTCTCTGCTCTTTTAGATTGAAGATGAGCTTTCCAACAATCAGCTTGACATCTCTGAGAGGTGAGAGGTGATGTTTTACAACGGCATCTTTACATCTGTCTGCTTACTATATGCATTATAGAAGCTGGCTTGTGTTGGTCATTTTTTATCAGTATTGTGCTGTCCGTGTAAAAATGAGATGAAACTCGTCATAAGTGCTAACATCATTATGCTTTGCATTCATTTCACACAACAAATATATTTCAGGAAATTAGGTATCTATGCTAGAAGAGTAATTCATTAGCTGCATTTTAACAGTATTTTTCACATAGTGGTCATCTGCCTCAGAAGAATGATGAGATATTTTTCATCTCCTTCAAAAGATGTTTCCTGTTTTTACAGAGACAACTCCAATGCTTTGAGGATGGACAAAGACAGAGAGTTGGAGTCACTTAGGAATGAGGTAATAATATTACTTACTCTTTTGGTTGATTCAAGTTTCATTTGCTTAATTTCAAGGAAGTTTCATTTGCTTAATTTCTTAATTTTTCTGAATTTTCCATGGGATGATGAAGTATAATCTAATATGTTGTGATTTAATCCAACCTAATCTGAAAGATAAGAACTGCAGTGGTCTATCTGTAAACTATACATAAACTACACATTTGACGCATACTACAGTAGGTGCTCTAACTGATGCAGGTGTGCTGAGAATCAAAAGTGCAGAGTTGGCAGTTCACTTTTGTGACGTCGATTGCTGAAAGTCTGTTGGGTGTTTTCTGTTGCCTGACCTAAATGTCTCACTATGCCCTCTGTGCTGGTCATCAGATTGCCCTGCTGCGCGGGGAGCGTGCTGTGGCAGAGACTTTGCGCTCAGCCGTGGAGACGCTGGAGAAAGACAAAGCTCAGCTCCAGAACAGGGTCTTGAGCCTGGAGCAGCGGCTCACTGGGGAACCAACAGCAGGGGGCGACAAAACGCCAACAGGTCAGACAGACAGGACAGCAGACAATCTCTCAGGGTTCAGCGACCCACACTCAATATTTATGCTTTTGAAATCTGCACAGTAACAGCTTGGCAGCCAGGAAAAACATTTGAAGTCAGATAAACATGCAGGCATGACAGAAGTTTTATAGTTACCTTTGTCCTGTTAGGCTAAACCTGAACTTGAACTTATAAAATTAGCTCATTACAGCTCAGCATGGTGTGGGGCACATAAGAATAGCTGGCTAATGGAGATCCGCTCTTTATTAAGCTAGGCTTTGACTGGGGTTATAACCTGGAGCGCTAGTCCTAGCTTTACAACTACCTCAGTGATGAGAGAAGCCAGAGATTTCTTTATTTCTAGCCATGACTAGTCAAGGACAAGACTTAGACTCATACAGCAGTTCAGTGTTTATTTTTGTGATTACTTTCCATTGTTTCCTGACTTATCTTAATGTATCTGTGCTGTAACATCAATTGCATCAGGGACATTACAGTTGTAATTAAGTCTTTAAATATGGTCTAAATAGGGGCATGTTTGCATCTCAAACAGAGTGCCTTTAGTAGGAATACCCCAGCCTCAGTATTGTCTGTTATCAAACCTCAGACAAAAAAGTAGTCTAAGTCCTCTGTTTAGATTAGAAGATTTGAAGATGTTGGTTCAGTGGGCCAAATGCATTCAATGTGGATCTAGCAGTTCCGCTCTCATCTCTGTTATAAATGTGTGTCCTCTCATGCAGGTGATGCAGCCTTTGATCAGCTGCGGGAGGAGAAGGAGTTTGCTGAGGGACAGGTACTTGCATCAGAACTTTTCATGTAGCATTCATGCATTCAATTCAATTGAATTTTATTTGTATAGCGCATTTTACAAAAGACATGTCTCATGGCGCTTCACAACAAAGAGCACCAATGAGAAACATACATTTGATACTTTTTTAATTACAACTTTTGGGCAATTTATTTCATAAAACTTTTTTGATGATCAGTTTATGCTATGGCACTGCTGACTAATAGTTCCTTTCTCAAGTGAAACATTGAGACTATAGCTAGTGTTGTTGGCTAATTCTTATTCTCCTCTTCCACTTTAAACCAGATCAACTTTCTCAACTCGGTCATTGTGGACCTCCAGCGGAAAAACGAGGATCTGAAGAGTAAACTGAAGAAAATGGCCCTGGCAGAGTTTAATGGCAATGACGAGGACGATGGGTGAGTTGTTTTCCGTGTAGTTCCTTAAGTTGGTTTGGCTTCACACCATTAGTGTTAATAGCCGTGTGTAGTCTGAAGTGGACCCAGGAGGTCCATGAGATCACCGCTGTCTATCTGCATTAGTGGGAACGACAGTGTCTCTAAATCCCATCCTGCTTTTGCAGCTTAAGAGAAAGGAAGTCCAAGAAAAAGGCCCCTCCTCGAGTGTTCTGCGATATCTGTGACTGTTTCGACCAGCACGACACAGAGGACTGCCCTACCCAGGCCCAGTCGCCCGACACGCCACCCCACACCACCTACCACGGCCGGCGGGGGGAGCGGCCCTACTGCGACATCTGTGAGGCATTCGGACACGCTACAGAGTCTTGCAACGATGACCAAACTTTTTAAACACAAACATTCCGTCCAGACACTCTCTAGAGTACACCATTCCTGCCTAAGATCAGGCGCCCGCACATTCCATTAGCCTCGGACCCCTTCATATTTTTCTATGTTCTTTGTACGTACGTGTGAGTGTCCTTGTCATTTCTCTAAAATTACCCCCTGGACAGAGATTAACCCTTAATATTACCTATTCAACTGAGGTTGAACATACACAGGAAGCTATGCTGCTTGTCTGAATTGGTGTATTTTTGCGTCCTTGTGTTTGTACTGTATCTCAGTACTTCTGTAATTGTGACTTCCCAGTGGAATTTGACTGATACATGACGGCACATGTACCACACCAAACGGCTAAAGGAAAACTAAAATAGTGGAGGCAAATCTGAAGTAAAACATGATAAAAAAACTGACTATACGGATGGGAACCACTGGCTTGTCCAGTGAGTTTGACTGAATTTTTAAACCAATCCAATACCTTAGGATTACGGAGCTCAGAGTACAAGGCCAGCTTTGCTGTTGTATTACTCCTGGCATTACACACAAAATTACACCATGTAAGCAAAACATAGCCGATCAGCAGGTGATTTGACTGATTCCTCTTAGTTCTGTCATTGGTGGTTATTTACCTTCTACCTTGCAGTCACTCTACATGCACTCTACATGAACCAAAATCCTATTGTGTTGTCTCCAGACATGCCGCTGATGTGAAGAGCCTGAGTGACACTACCCCAAGGGACAAAATGAAAACAGGCATTTTTAAAGACAGCAAATCATGCTGTATCTAGATAGGCCTCATAGTGTCGGCCACACCAGCCAATAAAACTGCACTGCTCACTTTAATCCTTATGCATTCAAGCACTCCCTTTTAATGGTCATTCTATGAACAAAACTATTTAAGTTTTAGTTTTTATATGAAATGTAAAAAATAATTGTTTTATCATGCTATCTCTGCAAGACACCAGTTATTGAAGCACAAACTTGGATCATATTGTATCTGCCAATTTTACAAGAAAGCTGCAAATCTGCTATGGAAAACAAACGAGATTTCAAAGCTGGAATATGTGATTTCTTTTTTCCATATGAGTTCCATATTTCCCAACACATGCATGCAACGCATGTGAGGATTATACAATTCACATTATAGCACAGATAAACTTGCATTCAAAAAGGAAGAAAAGAAGAATGTGGAGGTTTTACATTGGATAATTATATTACTCACCAGAAATCACATACTTCAACCTTGAAAAACAACTATTGTTTTTTGAAGGAAATTGCACATAGGGTGCCATGGCATCAAACATATTTAACATATATATTTTGAGACTTATTCTGTTTGTATATTATTTGGCAACACCTGTTTTAGCAGCATCTATTCACATGGCTTTGTGGACTTTCTACATACAATTGTGATGGTCTTTTAAGTAGTGCACTGTTTTATGTACTGTTAACTTGTACTAATTCAATATATGTCATGCAAAAGATTCAGTGTATTTTTTTCTAACTTCTCAAGACAGTATAAAAAACATGACTACACAAATTACATGTTTATGAAAGCATTTTGACACAGAAACATTGCAAAAAAGAGTTCCAAAAACAACATATTTACTATTAAATCATTTATTCACTATTAAAGCATATTTTGTACACATTAAACAAGGCAAAGAAAAAAATAAATAGGTAACACCATGTTTAATGTAAAACTATCAAAACAACAACCAAAACATGTTCCCAGAAGAGGAATACTATATCTAGGTGTTTAGCGATGTAGGTTTTCTTCTACTGCAATACACTACCGTGTAGGATGGGGTTATTAGAGTGGCAAAATGGAGACCTACATATAGAGATAAAATCTGACCTTTCAATAGCAGCTTGGTTAAACTTGACATGAGGTATTTACTGGGCCACCTAGCTTTCTAGAACAAGTCATTAACAGTGGACATGTTTGTATTCTGTTTTTAAATGTCTGGACTTCAGGAGTATGCATGGTAAAGTTAACATGAAAAACAAAAAAGATGTTGCCTCCAGTAACACTTCCTTGCATCCTGTGGACTGCATCCTTAAACAATACCATACATCTCCCAACAACCACACACTATATTGTCTGTTTTCTGGGTTTGCTTTTTAAAATGTTGTGACGTTGAATAACTGCAGAAATCCCTCTCCCCAGTTTTACAGCCGTGTTGGAATACCCTTTCAAAATGGGTCAAATGTTGCCAATTTTGCGGAATGCCTTCTAAAATAGGTCATATGAAAATTCAACATTCGTCACAGTTTGCTGCACAATTTGATATGCAATGCCCAAAACAATATTTAACATTCCAGCAGGCAGTGTGCACACAGTTCATTTTCACATCTGCTCTATAAAAAAACTATTGCTCTGCCAATGAGTATGGAATACAAACCTATTAAAGCAATACCAGGCACTCTTTCACCAGCACACTAGATTTGTTCTAATTACCTCTAATTCTGTGTCACAAGGATAAATTCACTTTATTATGGGCTGCTGTTAGGCAGTGGTTAAACAAAAGAGTCCTAATTAACCGCAAGTCCCCTGGGGCATGTCTTTTATACTATCTGTCACAGATGCAACACTTTTTAATTTATGTGCTCATGCCCAAAAGACTGCAGTCCCCATGGAATTACACAGGCTTTCATTCGACTACTGAGGACAGAATGTACTTACACAGTCGAGGCAAACTGGTGTTGATGCCGCTTGCTTTACCTAATTGAGCTAAATTAGAATACTGCCCTGTTAAATGAAAAGGATGGGAGGCTGGCCTGATGGGGAAATGAACACATTTTTCCGACATGTCACATCTCAGTATGTTCAGAGTAAAAGAGGTAACACTGAAGAGATTTAGGAGTTGTGAATGAATGATGAGACGTCAGCAAAAGGAAAGTTGTTTTGTCAGTCTTATGGGAGAGGTAGCCTACGCCAGGTTGCACCCATACTATTGAGGGAGATACATCTAGACTGTTGAAGCAACTGCGACCTATCTAAACCTCTTCCTTAGATTCCTTACAAGGTGTCTCCTGTTTGGTCTTCTTACTTGGAGGGCCTTCTTCTAGATCCTGCTCAACACAAACAGGCCAGTTCACAGTAACTGTTAAATCAGTACCGATAATGTGTATTACCTGCATTAGAGTGGGGATTATCAGCATGAAAAGGCCATAAGGGACCAATTCAAACGCCCCGTTAACCTGTGACCCCTGAACTCTTTAAGTTTTAGCTGCCATGAATTACCCAAAGAGTGAAGCTGATTCGTGCCCATTTACTTTGAGTTTTCAGGGAATAGGATCAGGGGAGATACAGAGTCATTCCGTCATTCAGTTCATAAGTTTATATTGTGTTACCTGAGTGTCTTTAGTGGCATTTGAGGGGAGGTCCTGCCCTCTAGTGGTCTGAGTGCTTTGTTTGGTCACAACGATCACAGAGTTTTCTGCTGTTCTGCTGTTTGCTGCATGAAAACATTTTCCACAATGAATACATCGCCATGTCAAACTTGATGATTAACTCTTTATATCTGAATAAGAACCTGCCTATCCTCTAATGAGAAATATTCACAACATTGCACTGTTTAGAATTAATTCCCTGATTTATGATTCCTGCAGAAATAAAAAATATAATTTACAGCTCTTGATTATAATAACACTGTTAGGTGTCAAGAATTTGATATTTAAAAAAGCGTTCATGCTTTTGCATGCTAGTTTAAATAGTGTCTCCTGAATCTGAGTGGTACATGTTTACATACTGAGAATGCCTTAGGGCTCACCTGTCTCAGGGGCCGAGGCCTGACTGTCACTGCTCTGATCTTCAGTTGGTTCTTTCCTGGCATCTATGGCTTCTGTACCATCTGTGTGAGGCACGTTTTCCCCGTCCTTGGAAGCTGCAGTGTCACCATTGTCCCTTTGGGTGGTGCCATTGAGCTCAGGCCCAGGGCTACCATGGTTGTTGACCTCCTGCTTCACAGATGAGGAGTCGGCAATGGAGCTGTGGTTGCTGTTTTCATCTGAGGAAAAAATAATCCCACATGAGGAACTATCAAATGCTCAGAGCAATAACATGGGAACTGAAACTAATATGCAACATCTGGCCTTTCACACTGTTCTCAGCCAGATGAGACACACCCACATCCACACACACTCCTATAATGTAAACCATGCACATAGACACACATGCAGGCAGACACGCACACACACAGGTTTGAGAACAAAACACAAACAACACAAGTGCCCACCCCAAAACACATACCGTTACAAGCCAAAATACATTCAAGCTAACACACACTCTCTCTCCCCTCACCGTGCATGTCCATCATTCCTGGGGAGGAGCTGTTTTCAGGAGTGGTCACCTCTGACCCATATTTTTCATCTTGTCCATTTTTCTTACTTTTATTTTTCTAAAAATAACAGAAATACAATACAAATATACAAATTGTATGATTTATTATGATGCCACACAACTGCCATTTCCGTTTGATCTTTTTGTGTGATTAATGATATAATAACATTAAAATATACTATATTATTCAACCGCTGTAGAAGCACACAACATTCAACACGCTTAGTTAATTAATGGATTTTAACGTTATAATCTATTCAGGAACAACTTACATCATCTGACTTGCATTCTGCTACTGGGACCCATTTATAAATACGCAGTGATGTGTCGCCAACGGTCACCCACTTCTTTTCCCTGTTAAGACACATTATATTCATGCACATACGTTGACAAATGTATGCAGAACTTCAGATATTTCAGTGTCATTAGGATTGGGACAACAAATGCGGGGAATTCTGTTTAGGCCTACACAAAACATTTTCTAGTTGTCAAAACCAGGTCAAAGGGTTCTTTCCAAAATACGCACTTTAGGTAAAATATTGAAACGTGCAACTAATACTAATACACGCTGTAATGATTACAACTTTATTTACTTAACAAAAAAAACATAACTGAAAGACAAGCATGTTGGCTGCTCTGTAAACCTCCCTGTCAGACAGCGTCTCTGTATTCGAGACTTCCCTTCCGCTCCCGCGACACGCCTGTCTGCGCTTAGTCGCTCAAAGCGCTAAATTTAAATCTGGAGAATGTCTTAAAACAAGTAGACTCTGGGGCACCGGCGTGGTAAGCTCAGTAGGGAATTTGTTACTGGATGACTAGAGTCGTTAACGGGTTTACACAGTCCGCTCCCCGCTCGGTTTTCACCGACCAGGGGAGGAGGAATGGCTGCTCGTGACAGTAACGACATGGCTTCTATGCTAAATCGATATCCTTGTAGAAAATACGTGTATCACAGTTTTAATACGAAGTATAAAGTGGCGACAAGCACATATTTTCTTTTCTAATTTCCAACTATCTGTTCTTTCGAGAACTTCATCAAAAATGACCCTTCTTCCGAGTGCGTTTACTATGGCTAGGTCTCTCGCCACCCCCACTGGTTGAGCTGCGACTGTGCGCTAGAATGTCACTGGCGTGAATAACTGGGCGTCTTACCATTTTCGTACTTTCTCGATAGCGGCCATAACCCGCTTGATGTCATCTTTGGCCCTGCTCCGGGTCTCTGCGCGCACCGACCTGCCCGACATGACGGCTCGCGTTTCAGCAAGTCACACACAGACCACTCTGCGCTTTCAGGCTTCGGGAGAGCGCCCCTGCGCGAGCTGGTTGCTACATCACGTACCACAGTCGGTTCTGAGGCATTTTAAAGACGAAAGTCTCAAAATATAATACATTAACCTAACTATTGTCCCATGTTATCTAGATTGACTGAATCTTTTTGAACCTCTCAAGAGTGAGGACAGCCAACCCCAGCTCCTTCCACCAAAATAATGTGGCCTACTCCCATGAACATGCCACCACTAAGGTAATTAGGTTTTATGGACGAATGTCTTCATGTATTACAATGAAAGTGTAAAAAGTGTATAAAAGTGACATTAATACATTTGCCAAAGAAGCCATAACAAAAACAAATAGTGGATTGTTCAGTCTTGAAAAAATAACATTAAAAGTCTTAATATTTACTGTGAACAACACTGTACATTTTACAAACACATATAAATTGTACACATATAAATTGCAAACAGTCCCGAGGGTTGCACGACATGCAAGCCATCAGTTTTCCTTTCTTCTGAATCACACACATATCTAACCAGGAATAATTCGGTTTTGATGTGAATGATTTCACAAAAGTTCATGCCGACAATATTTTTCATTGATCCAGTCTAGCAAAAGTTTCAAAATATTTTATCTGAGGACCATGTTCTTGACCCTCCAATGCCTCAGAAGATACATAATCTTTTCTTTTAATTCTGCTTATTCCAGACCTTGCTCAAACTGCAGGTGACAAACAAAACATTGAGTTTTGTTGATTTCATCCTATTTAGTTTTCCATCAGTGTCTGAGTTCCAGAATACTAAGAGTCCCGCCGTCCAGTCATCTGGTTGTCAAAGTCCTCTGCACTGATTTTACCCTTCTTCAGCTTCTTGAGCAGACGGGTATCATTCAGAAGTTCATCCATGTCTTCATCTTCCATGTCAGATCCCTGCAATCACAGTGAAGAAAATGAGCACTCGCATGTAAATAACTACACATAACAGACTCAGAATGGCATACCGAACCTCTGACAAATTTGTACTGTACCTCCTCCCGCTTTCTCTTGGCTGCATTCTTTTGCCTTCTCTCTTTCTTGTTTTTCTGTTTAGACCAGGATTTGTTCTTGATAAAGTTTTTCCTGGTTATCTCTGGCTTCTCTTTTTGTTCAGCTATCTTCTTCTGTCTCTGTTTCTCACGATTCTTGTCCTTGAAGCGGATAGTGTCTGTGTCCACAGCCTCCTCCTGGAAATTGGGGAAACTCTTGCCCTTCAGCTCTGGCATCTTAGGCATCCGGAGAAGTGCAAAGCCACGAGCTAAAGAAGCAAAATCTAGATCTGCCAAAAAAAAAAAAATTGGACACTACATCAAAACCATACTTTATCAAAATAATTCTACACCATATCTATGATACTGCAAATAATTTTGCATATCTAACAGTTCCTTTCCATTGAAATAAACTAATTAAAAAAAGAAACATTAGTTTACTTCAAGGTAAACTAATGAGAAACAGGCTTTTACTTCAAGGCAAAGGAGGTGGTAGAGCTGGGTGATATGGCAGTAAAATTGATCACAATATATTTTTTCCATACTGACAATGTTGATTTTTAGAATGATTTAGATTTGACTATGTTCAAAATCATCTTTAATTGACTAGGCAGAATAACATGACAACCTGCCCAACAACATTCTGGGCAGAATAACATGACAACCTATGTACTAGTGTGTTTTCAAGAAACAGTATATGAACCCACTCAGTGGAATCTACAGAACATAAAAAAATACAATGTAAAAACAAAACAACAATGTAATAATAAAACAACAAGTACTAGTGATGTGTTTAGACATTGCCAATTAATGGTTGGATTAACTGCCCACCCTTAGTATCCAGGCTAGTGCCACCTATGCTTCCAATCAAATTCTTTTCCTTCCACTACAGCATCAGGAAGCATATAATCTTTGGGTATAATCTTTGGTCAGCAGTCAGCAAACAAATAGAGAACTAAGAGAACAGTATTTGTCAACAATGAGATCCAAGCAGAAGGTATCTGCCCGCTGTGCCCAACAGAAGGATTCAATCGTGAGGATACGTCTCCACACGCGTCATCAGAGTTTCAGCTGAGTATTGTGGGACATGCCTTGTTAATATGACGTAAAAAAAACAATGTGTTACAGTATACAGGTTTCACATAGAGACTAACCTTTAATCCTGAAAATGAGGCTGCACTCATGTTTGGCATAGGCCTGGACGTAGGACACAAATGCTTGCATGCCCTTCTCAAAGACAGCACGGTCTGAGAGGGCAAGGGCCTTTAACTTTGGCAAGACATCTGCCACATCCTTTATAGCAGGGAATTTTTGTAAAGGGCACTACAAACAAAACACAAACACACAATTTAATTACAGATCACCATGTACTTGTGGGTATAAAACATGAAACATGATAACCTTGATGTATGATGAGATAATAGCTACAAACTATATATAATTGTATATTGAAAACTAGAACACACACACACACACACACACACACACACACACACACACACACAATCAAGGAACAGAATCAAGAAATTAAGGTAGTTTGGTGCACCTAGACCGGACACAGACACTATTATTACAGAAACCAATACTACTATTGCACTGGAAACCACCACAGATCCCTGATGCTGGGGCTCTAATACGAATACCTGACATACCTGGAATACACCTCATACCTAAAATATGTCATTTTGGCCTTATGACCCCTTGCAGTTCAGCATGAAAGTGGTATGGAAATACCTTCTGGTTAATGGACAGGAAGTTAACATATGTCTCTTCCATGGGGAACAGGAAGACAAGGGCATTGCCATGGTTACCAATGCGAGCAGTTCGACCACAGCGATGGACAAAGGAACTGTAATGACAAGCAAGGATGAAATGAGACAAGGATAGCTTTTCATGAAGAGGGAAAGTTTTTTCTCTTTACTGACAGTATTAAATGATAAATTCACACTTGATATCGGTAGAAAAAAACTTTCTGTTTCATTTTGCCCCAGTCAGTTAACATTAGATATCAGTTTGTCATACAACATTTAGTGACCTTGATCAACAGGGCTATTTACTGATTTACACCAGATTAACAGCACCCATTCATTTCCAACTGCAATACTAGCACACTTCACCATCAGGTAAATGTTTAATAGTTTCTACTGTGATGAAACTTAGCAAAACCTTTCCTAATATTACTAAGAAAAGTGCCATGGTGAGAAATGCTGTACCTATACGGAATCTATGGTCTTATACATTTACCGTGTGCAGACACAGCAAAGAGGTGTGTTTGTTAATTGTCAAACCTGGCACTACTTGGCGGATCATACTGCAGCACCCAGTGGACATCTGGGATGTCGATTCCTCGTGCCATCACATCTGTGCAGACCAGAATCCCACTGTAACATACAAGGGAGTGAACCATCTGAGACCAAGGGCACTCCATGTAAAGTCAAAAATAACACAAATTTATGAGCCATGTACTTCTGACCTCTTCAACTCTCGGAATGCAGCGAAGATTTTGCTGCGCTTGTCCTTCTTTTCCATCTTGCCGTGGATACAGAGGATGGTGACCTTCTTTATGAGAGCCTGCAGTGCCTTTCCAAAGTACTCCACACAGGCACACGTGCTATGATCACACCACATAAATCATTACATGGAAAATGTGTTCAGAATGTGGGAATGAGCTGTATGCCAGACTGCTTGTAACACACCTGAAGAACACCAGCTGCTTCTCGTGCTTGTGCTGCCTAAGGAAAGTCACTAGTGTGTTGAATTTCTCCTCTGCTCTGCAAAGCTGTAAAAAAACACACACACACAATAGCTGTGGAAGGAAATGTCTAACCTGGTAATAAAACCAGCTCCTCGTAATTACATTTCATGTTGTGATCTGAACATTTAGTGGATAGAAACATTTGCTTGTTGGAGGTGTGAGTCCACATGCTGTGCCATTGGATCAGCCCTTGACGGATACCCTGCCTTGACTGTCAGCATTCACAACCCCCTCTGTTCTCTGATTGGATGCGGCAAAATGTGCTTTTAAAAAAATAAATAAAAACTGTGATGTGAACTCACAGTGTAGTAGTTGCTGAGTCTTGCAGGGGTCTTCTGTGAATTGTTAGCAGCCACACCTTTCTCCTTCACAGTGATGCGTACAGGATTACGGAGCCCTGCTCTCACCAGCTTTTCCAGTTCCTGCGTCTGAGTGGCAGAGAAGAGCCCCGTCCTCCTCTGCTTTGGCAAGTAGCCCAAGATAGTGTTCAGACTGGTGGTGTGGAAAAGAATATTGTACTTTCAGTTTAAAGGACTAAATGAGGGTGTGTTTGAGAACAATGTTATTGTTGCTAAGTATATCTATGAAAGTTCTCTCATGATCTGAGACCTAGGTCATAAACCTGGGGCTGATGAGAGCCCTAGAATAAGGACATGAGAATTGTACCTGGCTTCAAAGCCCATCCCAAGCAGGCGGTCTGCTTCATCAAGAACCAAAACCTCCAAGGTCTTCACACAGCTGGCTAGGTCCAGGCCATCTGCTTTCCTACGAAACATGTCTTCCAGACGTCCTGGTGTTGCCACAATGATATTTGCTCTAACAGAAGAGGTGGAGTAGTAAATATTAATTCAGATTCATAATGCACACTATAGGTGTAAGCGTGATTCCATGCCATATAATTTAACGCTTAGACATAAACTCTGAGATGATGTCCAAAATGTTTCGATATGACACAGAATTACCAGAATTGTCAGTGTCTGTATACAAACCCCTGGCTCTTAAACTTTTCCACATCATCAATAGGATTGTTGCCACCAATCAAAAGAATCTGTCTGCAAAGGAGGATTGCATTTTCAGTCAAGACTGAGTACAAACTTAAGGTTGGATAATGGGTACAGTTTTACATTAAAATGTCTTTTTTTTTTTTTTTTTACCTTAACTGGGGATATCGTTGCAAGAAACGTTCAACTACCTCGCTAATTTGAAGAGCCAATTCTCGAGTGGGTGTTATAATAAGGGCAGCAACCTAAAACAGATAATTTTTTTAGGTTAGGTTCTGTTTCTACGTAGATCTACCCTGAAATAAAACTAGAACATAAGCTGCACACTGGAATATACCTGTAACTTCTTAAGCTTTTCCTCACGTCTCTGAAGAATCTCTAGAATCGGGATCACGAAAGCAAGAGTCTTACCACTGCCAGTGATCTTCGATTTACACACACACACACACACACACACAGTGACAAGCATCGTTACCATCTAGACGTAACGTTAAAGTAGCATGTAACATTAGCTACATTGATGTAACATTAGCTACATCAAAGTGCATAGCAAACCTACCGCTTCGGCAGCAACATCTTTATTACTCATGAAGAGAGGTATACAAGCGGCCTGAAACAGAAGTGCTTATAAGATTAATTTCATCACCACCGCATTTTAACAGTATAGTTAGTCATGATGAAGATGTGCCTGTTGCTACTAACGTTAACGTTACCTGGACTGGTGTCATGTGTGTAAATTTCAACTCCTCAAGAGTCTGTAAAATGTTTTCGTCCAGTGTTACGGCTAAATTGTCCCATTTCCCAGCTGTTGAATTCTCCATCCTCTATGTACAACCTCACTAACAGGAGGGTTATGAATTTCTTTTACTGCCTATATTGGAGTCGGTTTACAGAAAATACTCTATTTTCTAAACATGCTTCATCTCCATGCTTAACCCCTTTCCTGTCCGACGCTGTATTTCGCCCGGGTGTAATCGTTTTCTCGACACTTCAGATTCCGCAATCGCCCATGTGATTATCACGTTTATATAACCGATCCTGCACGCAAGTAGGCCTATCTATAAATAACATGGAATATGTGCAATATTGAAAGGGTGGAATCATTTTATTTAAATATTTTTTTTTTATCAGTGATGGTGTAATTTTTTGTGAATTGCTTTAGACAAAGGCACCTGCCAAGCAGTGACATTAACTTACACTTCAAACACAATAATCATTAACTGATTGAGAAGGTCTTATTCTTCTTTTATTAAATCAAGTTTCACAAACATATGTAACTTATTTTACATTTGTACAGTTCAAGCCATTCAGTCACTTGTATAACATTTCAGTCCTTAGTGACAAAGTACATCACTGAAACAGCATAGCAGTGCAGTGGCCCAAGTTGACAATCTGAACTGACAGAAAATACTAATTACAAAAGTAGATAAATTAACAGCCTCATTCAATTCTGGCAAAAGATAGTTTTACCCAAAATTAAACATCACATCTCTCTCGCAAACAGTTTAGTGACGGCAAGCAACCAGTAATAAACAGGGAAATAGAAAAAGTTCCCAGTCATAAATATTTTACTTCATATGTGCCTCAAATGCATGACTGTTTTAAAAAAAAAATGTACACCATAAAAGCCCAAAGCAAGAAAAGATGTAACAGCATGGCATAGCATGTGGAACACAAGATCCACTCCTAAACAGACAGTTGATTAATTTACAAATACATTCTGTGTACTTCTCCATCATCACTAACTTATTCAGACTAATCAGTCTGTAGGTTGTAAGAGTTATATGTGAATGTACATTATTACACAATAACCTAGTTTCAACAGTTCTCAATCACCAGCTGCAGTCACCACACCTCAAAACCCTAGCACAGCACTCCCAGCCAGTGACTTAAGTTATCACACATTACAGAAATAAATTAGAAGCACCCTCTTAAATAAAATATATAGAGAAACAGGGACTGTTCTGAGACTTTAAGGCAGACAACAGAACTGAATAGCATCAGCTAAATGGATTGTATGGTGAGAAGTATGATTGTGGTGGTTCAAAATACACTCTCTTACACTTGAGGGATATCCGTTACTTGCACCATAACTGACTTGCAAACTGAGATCTTGACCAGAGAGTTGTCAGGAGTTTTAAACCACTCGTCGCACTTCGAAAAACCTCTTCAGATAATAAATCTGTCCCAGTGTCATGGCGACAAGCACGAGAGCCTCAAAGAAGGACCAGAGCACTACCCGACTGTTGGTGTTGTCATTAACTAGAAAATGACAAAAAAAAAAAAAAAAAGTAACAAAGACACTGAATGAATATCATGCTGGTTATGAAACAGTTTAAAACAATCAATGATGAAACATTGAAGAAAACAAGAATTTACAATTAATTAAACTGAGCAAGAGGCTTCGGCCATCTTTATTGAGGGCAATAAATGACAGTAGAACATTTGGGTATAAATGATTGTGTTGTGAAGAAGATGCAAGGGAGGATAGAAGACATTGATAATCAAGAGAAGGGAAATGTTCCTACCCGCTCTGTGGATCCTCTCACGGACCTCCATGTATTCCTGCTCATGCTTCACTGCTGTCATAGCAACTGCCAGCTCATTAATCATCTCCTCCAGCTTGTTCTGATGCGCTGTAAAACACACAAACACACACACACACACACACACACACACAAACATCAGTGGAGATAGGATACAGATAGAGCAGTCATATGAGCACACACAATGCCATGCCACTAGAATAGGCACACCTGAAAATATCTGTCCAAGAAACACACACAGCACTCACACATGCTGCTGTATTACACATGCTGTGAAAAAATATAACAAATTAGACACATCAGGCTCACTAAACTTATGTGTTGTTATGTTTGTGTCTGTAAGTGTGGGAACTGTGGAGTGTGGAAACTGCCAGTTGATGTGTTCTAAACAATCTTTATGCAATTTATGTATGATAATGTGTTGTCCCCATTCCTTGTCTGGTTAAAGGCTACAATTACAAGGCCACAAGTCCAAGCTCAATGATTAGATTTAAGTTAGCCAGAACTAAAAAAAAACTTCCAAGAACCTGAGTGTTATTTCAACCACTCAAAGCACAGCTTTCAGCTTACAGCTCCAAGCACAGAAAAAAGTGCACCATGTTAGATCAATGTCCGTCATAATGCAGCTCCCTACCATCCCAGCTAACGTTATCTCCTGCACCTGAGAGAGAGTATTAACAAAGATCACTGAAAACTGGATCTGCTTCAGTCCTCACTGTTATTAAGAAAGAAAGCATCATATTCAGTTGGAATCCATCTTTCACCTACACATCATTGAATTGCACGTTTTTCTGGTTAGTTAAATTTTCCACACTTCTTATTCTACAGATTACAATGGGGCCCATACTTTTTTGGAATATGATGCTACATATATGTATGCCTGTACCTTCTGTCTCCAGGTCTTTCTCCATGCCTTTTGGAGCCTCGCCAATGTCAATAGTGAACATCACAATCTTTGGAGTCATGGTGGACATCTTGTTACTGAAGCAGAATTTGTATGTGCCATCCATGTGTGCTGCAACAGAGTACTTCCCACTAGACTCCCGGTCACCTCGGTAGATCTGTTTTCCATCGGGTCCAGTAATCTGTGGAAAGGCCGGTTTGTCGGGTTTGAACTCATTGATCAGGCTATAAACAAAGTACTTCCAACCTAATCTGAATCATGTTCTCTTTATCCACATGGTCAGGTGTTCTGGGTTTCAACTGTGCAACAGATGCAACTGTGCACATCAGAATTTAGAACTGCATGATGTTTTATTCTTATTGCGAATATACATGCGTTATCATATTTCAGAAAATTACATTTTGCTGCTGGATCTCGTATCAGGTATTCCTCAGGCTAAATATCCCAGCAATGTTTGACAGACAACAGTAACATTTGCAGCCACAATTCAGCCCATATTGATAGCTATTTTAAGGTTAGCTTTAGTCTGTTGACATGAATGAAAGAACGTGTCCTTGTTAACGAAACTAAACTGCAACATACTATTATAAATGGCCACGTGAAAGACAGAAGCCTCACTACAGAAAACTACTCTCAGTAATGACATCTCACCTCCACATCAATATCCAGAAAGCCTCCCTCTGCAACTTCAAACATGAGGCTCATCTTGGTCCCTGAGTTTACACGTTCATAGAAACATTCCTCGGCGTGAGCGTCTATGCTAACAAAGTAGCCCGAAACTGTGACACAGGATAACGACAGAAAAAATAACGATTTAAAAGTTGTCAACATCATTTTTTGTGTCAAAGTAGTGAGGAAATTTCCATCAAGGCTTCAGTCGATCCCATTCGATAGGTTAAATGATTGTAAGGTGATTGTATTGCCAACATATGCTAAAGGCGGAGAGTTGGGACGGAAGGATCTCACACAGCTGCTTTGGAGCTTGTGCCACGTAAATCTTTATACGGGTCCTGTGAAGGCACAAATTAGACGTCAATGAATGTCGAAGGCAAAAACGATAAATGCATTTCCTTTTCACACAACATCCATATTTTGTCCAAATATAAACTTTTAATCCTATAGACATCATTATAGATAGCCAGGAAATGTGAAATTGCAGGCTACAAATTTTGATTTATGTTTGCATGGGCAGGAGGTAAATAAAGGCTTACTATAACTTGTGATGTATAATTTCATACTAAGGAAAACGACGTCCACACAACGATCTATATCTGAAATATACATTTATAAATGATATTTACAACAGCAGTGGTCACACCAGATACAAGAAATCATTTGGATGCGGTGTGTCAAACTGGTGTGTTCCCTAGATTCTAATGCGCAGGTCAAACTTCGAAATTGTCGCATATTTGGTGACGTTTTAAAATCGACTTGCTGTGGTCTCTGAGGCCGAGGCCTAAGCGTTTTTGTTTCTTTATAATTTCAACAAATGTCACTCTATCACAACCCGTTCTGTCCGGGCATTTAGCCTTATGTGGGAATTTCCTTGGACATAAAAGGCGTTACAAAAACAAAGTTGTCAACAGTTAGCAAAGTTGAAGCAACTCTCCAAGTCGAATTCGAGGCGAGAAAAATATGACATCTCGTAGGTAAGATTTTAGAAAACGAAAAACACTCATAAATTTTGCAGTTACGGTACCCTTTGTCCTACTGGTCTTGCTGTAAACTTGACTAATTCTGGTTGCTATTGTATTGAATGCTTTTAGAGACTATAATAGCGTTTTTTCTCTCCAAGCATGTTGTCCTCTTCGTTTGTGTTTTTCCTAAAATATCTGGGTAATGTTACTGAACATGTTAGCTAGCGGGATCGGCTAATGTTAGTTAGCCACTAAAGCTAGCCAATATGGGGAAGGCACCTATGGAAGACACCACGTACAAATTCAGGCTAGCTCCGTAGTTGGTGTGTTTCTAGTGTTTGCTAGGTCTTGTGAAGATTAAAGCTCGATCTTTCACGCACTTCTGGTATAATAATACATATTATAATTAGCAATCGAATTTATAGTTTATATAGCTTAGTGTCAAATTGTACCCTTCTGCTATTTAGAAGTTGCAACTAACCTAGCTGTTTTTGTTGTGGTCAAGATAACTTCTACAATAGACGGATACATTCTACTATAGGCATTTATTCTGTCCTAGCTATGACTCAGAAACTGTTCACTGTTCTTGACGACGTTAATTGACACTAGCTGTGGTCTAATGGAAAAAATAAATGGAATAAAATCACCCAATGCCTGATACCAATTTATAAGTTAAATTGAAGTTTATAAGTTTAAATTGAATTTTGAAACATTTATTGCTTTGCATTGGTAAATGTCTGATTTAACACAGTATATTGTCCTGGACGTACGTTTCAGTTTGGAAAAACTGAAAAGCAACGGGTCTTGATGAAGTACGTTTGCGAAAAGAGGGTGCCGCCCCTTCCGCGAAGTGCAACTTCTGGTTTTGGTGATTCATAGTATGGTACTTGTTCAGGTGGTTCCACCCAAACATCACTGGAGTGGAGGCCGAGAACCTACTGCTTACGCGGGGGGTAGATGGCAGTTTCCTGGCCAGGCCAAGCAAGAGTAACCCTGGTGACTTCACACTGTCTGTCAGGTGAGCATCCCCTGTGTTTCTGATTAACTTATTCAAACCTCACTACAGTCTTTCAGGCATGTTTCACGCTTAATAAAACCAGTTGTACTGTGCACTAGGAGTCTCCAGTAGATTGGGGTTGGTAAAGCACTTTACAATGTATGTCTCACATTTTCCTACTCATACCGTACACTGGAACTAGCCTACTCACTGGGAGCAATTTGAGGCTCAGTATCTCCCCCAAGTACTCTTTGATTGGTTCGAACCTGCAACCCTCCAGTTGCCGAACTGCACCTTTACCACCACTGTTCTCTTTGAAATCAAATGCATCATCTGTCTGGTACAAAATGCTACCAGTTCTATTGCACACCAGCTTCACATAATACATATGTTACATTTAGATTGTACTTGAATATGTGTGTTTTTTTTCCACTTCATTGTGCATATGTAAGATGGTAAAGACGACAACAACATTATAAAACATAGTTTTCCACCTTCAAACCTATGTATGATTTGTTTATTTGTTTAACTCCTGTATCTATCAGGCGAAATGGGGCTGTCACTCACATCAAAATCCAGAACACAGGGGACTACTATGATCTATACGGAGGCGAGAAGTTTGCCACGCTGGCTGAGCTGGTGCAATATTACATGGAGCATCATGGGCAGCTGAAAGAGAAGAATGGGGATGTTATTGAGCTCAAGTATCCCCTCAACTGTGCCGATCCCACGTCTGAACGGTCAGTTTTCAAAATCGAAAATGTCTTTCAATCACGTAGTCTGTGTCTTGATATCGGTTATGATTTTTATAAGCTTCATTTTAACATCAATTACAAAGGTAATGACGGCTATAGACAGTATACCATGGAACTAGTTTATTTTTCTTTGTTATGTAGATGGTTCTGTCATTTCTAGTTTTAACTAGAAATAGTTTGAACTACAAAAACTGACATATAATTTTGTCAATACTGATAACAAGATGGGATGCTGTATAATTGGTAGTTTCAGGGAAATGCAATGATTTCTGTGCAAAACTATCCACACCCTAGGAAGTCTATGCAAGTTTGCACGCAAGTCTTACATCTATAATAATTCTAATTTGTTTTGCAAGAAACCTTAGACCATGTGGTTGAAAGTATACAGTGTGTGTATGAATTGAAAAATCAGCAAGCATGCTTTAGGAACATTGCTCTAAACTACTGCATGTTAGGGGTTGGCTGATTTTGCTCCTATTTTGACTCCAGGTGGTTTCATGGGCACCTTTCGGGCCGTGAGGCAGAGAAACTCTTGACGGAGAAGGGCAAGAATGGCAGCTTCCTGGTGCGTGAGAGCCAGAGCCATCCTGGCGACTTTGTCCTATCTGTACGCACTGGCGACGACAAGACAGACACGAGCGATAGCAAGCCGAAAGTCACCCATGTCATGATTCGCTGTCAGGTATGCAACACACACAAATAGCGTGAGTTTGTGTGTGTGTGTTTGTGTCTGTATCTGTCTGTCTGTCTCGCTACTTTGGAAAAGTAGAGGTGTAAATAACATCAAAGGTGTAGTTTCAGTTTTCAATGAACACACCCACTGCTGAAATGTATGCTTTTCTTGAGATGCACTGTAGATCACTCTGCATAAAAATATAGGCCAAATATGGTTAGAAATGACACGCATAGAAAGTGAATGTAGTGTTAGTGTCATTGGGTGTAGCCACTGTTGCTGTTTTAGGAGTGCAGATGACATTGCATCTGCTGCAGAGCTGTGACTTTGGGTGTAGTTTCTGCAGTGGTAGGATGTGGGTGGGTTTGTTTATGGTAAACCAGCTGAAATAAATAGTTCTAGTGATGAAAATGCATTGTTTCTGTGTAGAAAATGAGAGGTTGCCATTTAAAGTCTGCTGCACTGTAGATGGTGCATAACTACGTAGTGGTACTTTGCATGTTGATGCCGCGTTGTATTTGTTGCATTATGATATTGCGTTATAGACATGAACACATGATTTTGCGTGTGTAGCTGTATGACTGCTATACTGAAACAGTGAACAGGTATGAATGTAAATTGTAATATTTCTGCATGACCCAAGGCATTTGGGTTATCCCTTGAGCCGTGCATCTCCCACAAAAGAGTTTTTCCTTGTCCCAGTTGGTCTTGGTTGCTTTTTGCCTTTAAGGAGTTGAATTGAATTTAAATGTTTGTTGTAGCCTTTCTTTAGGTAACACGCTTGCATATTATAAAACACTGCTTTACAAATGCTTTAAATAAAGGTCATCTGTATTGGCAAAGCTAATGTTTTCTATGGTTAATTTGTGAAGACAAATTAATGAGTTCATGTTGCGTCGTCCATAGCCCGAAAATTGGCTGTTAAAAATGTTAAGTGTGGGTTTACGAACAATGTAGGATTTTGACCATGGCTTTTACATGCCCGAGGGAAGTTCTAAGCCAAACGTGTGTATGTGCCTAACAGCATGACTTGAAATACGACGTTGGAGGGGGTGAAAAATTTGACACTCTGACGGACCTGGTGGAGCACTACAAGAAGAATCCAATGGTGGAGACGTTGGGGACTGTTCTTCAACTGAAACAGGTACGTATGAGTGCTTAGCACAGCTCGAAACCACATGGCAATAAGCTATTGGTTTAAAAACTCTTAGGCTCATATTTGTGCATTCTCTTTTTCGAAAAAAACAAAAAAAACTTTTTTTTTTTTTTTTAAGAATGTTTCCTCAGTGTTCTGCTATAGTGAGGGAACAACAGCATTTTTAAGCGTGGTTACATCAGACAGAAAAAGTCGACCTTGAATATGCAATGACCTTAATGCCCTCCAGCAGTGGCAGATCATCCCTAAAGGCAATAACGACTCGTCAGCAGAGCACATGAAAAAGAAAAACAACACATGAATGTATGACTGTGAGGTTATGCAAGAGGTCGGAGAAGCAAGCAAGAATTAAAAAAAAAAAAAAAGACTGAACACATAGTTCCACTCAAAAATGCATGTCAAACTGTGTTAAATGTAAAGGACTTGAAATATTTCTTAATATATTTTACTGGTCTGTTTGAATATTTTGTCTAAAATGTTATGGGCTTGAGGAGTTATGTTCCATGAAGCACAGTGAAAAGCTTGTGTAGGCTAGTAAATGTCCTGTTGGCCTTTTATAGCCCCTGAACACGACACGCATTAACGCAGCGGAGATTGAGAGCAGAGTCAGGGAGCTGAGCAAACTTGCCGAGACCACCGACAAGGTGAAGCAGGGCTTCTGGGAGGAGTTTGAGGTGAGACAAGCACCACACACTCAGTGTCCCACTCAGTGTCCTCCGTCCTCCACCCACACTCACATTACTGACCATTCACACACGCACACATTCACACACTGGCCTACACACCAAATATTAATCCTTGAGGCACCATGCATACAACGTTAAACTGACTCACGATAATCATATAGGACTTTGAGTAGATTGAGTAGGACACCCCACTGATTGTTCTATTCCTGCGCACAGACTCTTCAACAACAGGAATGCAAGTTGCTGTATAGCCGAAAAGAAGGGCAACGACCAGAGAACAAAAACAAGAACAGATACAAGAACATCCTCCCCTGTAAGTAGGATATCAGTTTATTGCTTCTTATCGCTAAGCACTGAAGAACTCTTCACATGTTTATTTGACTAATTGTCACTATATCCCTGTTTGGTTGGACATGGTGTAGATTTAGTATTTGGGTACCTGTCATATCTGTGTGTCTCCTACTGTGTGTGTGTGTGTGTGTGTGTGTGTGTGTGTGTGTGTGTGTGTGT
>JAGFZM010000209.1:1000709-1059916 GCA_017657215.1 Limnothrissa miodon
GTGTGTGTGTGTGTGTGTGTGTGTGTGTGTGTGTGTGTGTGTGTGTGCTATGCTGAGCTTAGCTTCCAGATGACACTGATTCTCTGTCTTTTATCCCAGTTGACCACACACGGGTTGTCCTGAGTGACGGTGACCCCAATGAAGCTGGATCGGATTACATCAATGCCAACATCATCATGGTAACCTAGCAACCAATGTCTCTGCTTTTCTGCCCATACCAGACCACACATCAACGTAATCGTAGAATTCTCTCTGATTGGTTATTAGGAACCAATAGAAAGCCAATCAAAGTACTGTTTTGATCCCTTTCCTGTTGTCCTGTGTTATTTGCCCCCAGCCTGAGCTGGACCCAATATGCATCAGCCCTAAGATGAAGAAGAGCTACATCGCCACTCAGGGCTGTCTGCAGAACACCATCAGCGACTTCTGGAGGATGGTCTTCCAGGAAAACTCTCGTGTGATTGTCATGACAACCAAGGAGGTGGAACGGGGCAAGGTTTGTTTGTTTTGTTTTGTTTTTTGTTTGCTTTGTTTGTTTTAAACCCGCTGAGCTGATCTCGAAAGAAGACACTTGCCAGTGATGAGTTTAGCCATCTAGATTACAGTGCAGAGTTCTTTGATAAACTAATGGTAGCTGCTTTCTTTTAGCATTCAAGTTACTCTTTGTGACTTGATGCTAACTCCCCCACAATTCCTCAATCACCAGTCAACACTAACACCAATAAGTCACACACAGTTGGATATCTCCTGCACAGTTTTGATGTATAAATAACAGAGTGATACAACATACAAGCAATACTGTATTGAGTTAAATATATTTTTAAAATTCCATGGTCAAGTCCTCTGCAGTATGCATATGAAGTGTGTGTGTGTGTGTGTGTGTGTCTGTGTGTCTGTGTCCCTTCATGTGTATCCACAGAGTAAGTGTGTCAAGTACTGGCCTGACATGAACGCTCTTAAAGAGTACGGAGCAATGCGTGTGCGCAACGTCAAGGAGACAACGGCACATGACTACACCCTCAGAGAGCTAAAGCTGTCAAAGGTGGGCCAGGTAAGATGCTTCTCTGACCGCTGTTGGGTGCTCAGGTAAAAGTGAAAGCAGCTTCATTCGAATAGTTACTGTCAGAGTTGGCAGAAGTTTTGACAGAAGTTTGATGTAAGATCATTTGGGTCGCTGTGTGTTTGGTGTGTATGCTTATGTTGGTTTGTGTGCATGTAACCAGGGCAACACGGAGCGGACAGTGTGGCAGTATCACTTCCGAGCCTGGCCAGACCACGGTGTGCCCACGGACCCCGGTGGTGTGCTTGACTTCCTGGAAGAGGTGAACCTGAAGGAAGAAAGCAATATGGAGCCGGGGCCCATAGTGGTCCACTGTAGGTGAGTACTGGACCAGACTCCACACTAGTACAGTGCTAGGCTAGACCACTGGCTGGAGATGCAGTAGACTAGAGTGCTAACTGGTGAAGAACTTCCACGGGTGTCTGTTGAGCATGTCCAACACGTACTCTGTCGCTAAACATACTTCTCTGTTTGTGGAATGTAGTGGGAAGGGGCTGATGGCCATTGCCCATGATAGAAGTAGCAGTCTGCTCAGGGTCCTCTCATCTGCCACTTAAGTCAGTGTTTCCAGCATCATGCTCACCACAGAGCCAGCTTTCCTCATAGGTCTTTCAAGTAATCCAGCATCTCTCTTCCTAGTGTTGCCTGCTACGCTCAGCACACCACAACATGGACCAGGACACAAACCATGACACACTGTTGAAACATGAGGGGAAGTTAACTGGCCTTCTTAGAAAATAGAGGCTGTTCTGACCTTTCCTGTAGAGTGCATTAGTAATAACAGAACTGTACAGTGTCTTGCCAATATGTAGTTCAAGCACACTCAAAAAAAACCTTTTTCTTTTTGGAGTTAAGAGCTCCGGTTTCCGTGATGTAGTCTGTGATCCAGGTCACAAGGTGTGGATCTACTTTCTCCTGCAGTGCTTTGTCACTCAGCAGGATAAGCAATGGAGAAGTCAAAGAACACAATTCTTACAGCCAATGAGGATGACGTGTTGCACCACTGTCTGTCTCTTTCTCTCTTTGTTTCTCTCTTTCTCCCTCTCTCTCTCTAGTGCTGGGATTGGAAGGACTGGAACGTTCATTGTGATTGACATCCTGATTGACATCATTAGAGAGAAAGGTGAGTGAACTGCTCACTAACAAGTGATTGTGGCTCTGATTGTTCCTTCAGGCACAAATGCGGGAGAACTTTAAGTGTCAAGTCACCACTTGTTAAAGGAGAAACCTGCTCTATTTTGTTCAGGGTGTAAGGTCTGTTCAGCTGCTTAAAGCCACATTTCGAATGAAGAGGTGCAGTCTAGTTGGTCATTGAATTAAGGCAGAGATGATGGCTAGAAGCTAAGATGATGGCTGGAAGCTAAGCGTGATTCCACGTACTGCTATTTTTCTAGTCTTCATTTGTCCAGCACAGACAAACAAATACTCTATGTATGCTACTCAGCAAATACCTCTCAAAGCAAAACTTGATTTTAGGCTGGATTTCAGCATTAAATGAAATTCAATTTTACGCACACACACACACACACACACACACACACACACACACAGATTGGGACAATGTCTTCTTAGAAAACAGTTAAAACCTTTTGTATTGTGCATGCAATAAAATGCCTATATGTCTTTGTTTTATACACTGGTGGATTGTGACATTGCCTTTATGTTACTGTGCACACAATAATATGTGTGTATGTGTTGCACAGGGGTGGATTGTGACATCGATGTGCCCAAGACTATCCAGATGGTGCGCGCCCAGCGCTCAGGAATGGTGCAGACAGAAGCCCAGTACCGCTTCATCTACATGGCCGTCCAGCACTACATCGAAACACTGCAGCGACGCATCGAAGAAGAGCAGGTGTGTGCACTTAGGTGGTGTGTGTTTGTATATTAGTTGCAATGTGACATGCGTCACATTGTCGTGTGTATCTAGTCTGAAATTTAATAAATGAGATTCTGTCCTAAATGAAGAATTTAGTTTTGACTTGTGTGGTTAGTGTTTTCTGTGTTTTGGTGTAATAATGCACAAGATGTGTGCATATTTTGTCAGTGTTTCACAATATAAATGTTTTTGTGTGAACCTGGTGTTAAGTGTGTTTCTGTGTATTTATCTGCTGCAGAAGAGCAAGATTAAAGGCCGTGAATACACCAACATCAAATATTCTCTGTCCGACCTTACCGGTGGAGATCAGAGCCCGCTGCCACCCTGCACCCCTCTGCCACCCTGCCCTGAGTAAGCCAGATACGCCAGATTACACTGACTCCCCCACAGTATTACAAACATGCTTCTTGTCAAAATGCAGCAGAAAGACTCAGTATCCACACACACACACCCACACCCACACACACACTTATGCCACACTTATATCTTTTCCCCAATGATAAGCAGCCAAATATGACAAATTATGACAAATGAATCACACAGTCCAGTTCATCTGACACATTTTTCTGGTAAAACTGTTGGCCGATATTGGACATGGAATTGAAATAAAAGCTGCAGCTTATTCCTCAATGTTTACCCACCAGCGTGAATAACTATGTTGATATACACTTGTTTCCCCCTCGTGTTTGTGTGTATGTGTTTGACGCACACAGCCTGCGGGAGGACAGCTCCAGAGTGTATGAGAATGTGGGTTTGATGCAGCAGCAAAAGAGCTTCAGATGAGAAACAGAGTGCTGTTCCCATGAACAGGTAATGTACATAACGGGTAACATAACAGGTACATAACATAGTTTGTGAGTGTTTATTTGTGTTTACTTACTCTTTGTCTTGTGTTTTTTGTTTGTTTGTGTGTGTCTGCCCAGGCAAGAAGCTGTTGCCACACCTGACAAGACCATGACCACACAGAACATGAACATGATGAGTTAAAAAACGGAAGCCACCCTTGGTCTCCACACCTGGTCTGTGATCAGTGCCTGGAGCTGGACCCAGCCTCTGAAACCACTGTGAACATCACCGAGCCTTATATACACACACAGACACACACACACACACACACACACACACACACATACCTACATACAGATATATGGCCCTCTGAAGTTACCGATTGGCTTTGGAGCAATTATCCTGGCTACATCTTGCAAGTGTGGAAAAGCTTTTGTGCTCTCTTTTTTTCTCTCTCTCTCTCTTCCTCTCTTTCTATCTCTCTCACTCTTCTTCCCATTTGTTCCCTCTTTCTCTCAATGTACTATTCTGTTCATTTTTTTTTTAACCAAAGGAAGATGTGTTAAGAGTAGTTTTCTGCGGAGCAATGAGGGAGAACTCAGTGGAGGAGGCCTGTGCCAAAACCAAAAGAATAGTCAGCGGAGTTAGCGGACGCTCCGCGCCTCTGCCATCCCTCTGCCTCAGCCTGTCTTAATGGGAACGGCCAGAGGAGCGCCCCCTAGAGGGCAAAGGGAGTTCTGCCATCTGTAGAATAACTTGTTTTGTTTGTTTTGTTTTCCTTTTCTTTATTGTAATGTTTTTGTTTCTCTCCTTTTAACGAAGATAGTTGTTTAGTAGTCTGTTACTGAAGCTAGTGTTGGGGAAGGACATGGTGTGGAGGCTGTGGCAGCCTTTTGAGACCCACAATCTGAGGCCTGTGGTCTGCGCTTTAGCCAGTAGTCGGTGCTAGTGAGCAAGAGGTGGTGGTGGTCTAGTGTGCCGAACATCCGTGCGTAGCGGTTGTGACCCAGCAATGAGGATGTTCTTGTCCAGTTTGGGTCCATACATTCCCTCGTTCCAACGCAGCGTGTGTCTCTCACAACCAAAGGGGGTCGAGAGTCAGCTCTCAGTCAGAGGATAGTGGGAGAGCGTTTGCATGCGAGTGTGAGGTTAGGGTGTGTTTGTTTGTTTGTTTGTTTGTTTGTTAGTATAGACAGCCTTTTGGCTAACTGTCCCCTCAGAGTATGCACTACTTGAATCAGGAAAAGGCCACAGGCAGGCCCTTCCAACTCGGACACCCCAACACTGCTCTTACTCCGACTTTGAGGCTTCTCTTTCCCTCTGCCAAACCCCACCACCACCACCACCCCTACCTCCATCACCACACCAGAATTGGCTGCCTTACATTATAACTTCTTTTTTTTCAAACTCAAGTCAGTTTTGTACTTTTGTTTAGTTATTTGTTTTCTCTTTCTCTCTTTATTGCCTATCATTTGAATCACCACATGAACTTAAAGCCCAGTGTCACTGTTGGAAAGTGAATGCACATTTGAGCTCGGGCAGCATTTTCACGTACAATTTGTCTTGGTCGGTAGCCTTTGCCACAGTCCGCACTCTATTATGGATGACTTCATTTTTATTTGTGATGATCAGATGTGCCCTGTGTGGACTTCTCTACACTTGATCTGTCCTGTTTGTGTGTGTGTCTGTTTGTCTGTCTGTCTGTCTGTCACTTGGAAGCACAGATTCAGCCCTGTTTCTGTGTGTGTGTGTGTGTGTGTTACTCAGCAGATTACAACTTAGCACTCTGTTTTCTGTTTTAAAAAGCTGGAGTGCATTATTTCAACTGCAGTATTGCAAAAGTGTACTTTTTCCATGTCACTAATTTAAGTGTCTTTATGTGTCTTTAAGTGTCCATACGTGCTCCATGAATTAGCTAATAAGTGACTCCACAGCATTTCACTTGTGTGCTTTGCTCATCAGCCTCCTGCCTCGGAACAGATACACATGCACACACTTTAGTGTATTCATACACACACATAGAAACTATGCCTGTGTGTGTGTCTGTGTCTGTGTGTATATGTTTAATGTATATGTGTTCATGCTCATAGCCACACACATGCACACATGTCCATGCATGCACACCACACCAGAACACACAACAATGCACACATACTGTACAGCCATGCCTGTTTCCGAGATTTGTGGGGTTCCAAATGCCTTAGTCGAGGTCCTCTGTCATAATCTCAGAGAAACAAGTTATATGCTTTTCTGCAACATCTGTCATTATGTAAGCGATCTTAAAAGAAGGATCATTCAGGAAAGACTGCAGGTCCTTTGGCTGAAGGTCCAGGTTCAGTGTTGCTGTGCTGTAGGCTGCTTTAGCTCCTCTAGAGGTCAAGATAAGTGGTGTGTGTGTGTGTGTGTGTGTGTGTGTGGTCACTTCCTCATAGTTCTCAAGCCATTTGCGCCCTCTACACAAACACACACACACACACACCTTACCAAAAATCTCAAACTCACCAGGGCATATACATGCACCCTGGGGCAAAAACTATTATTCACAGGCCTGACTAGCCGAACCTCACTGATCCTTGTTTTATGATTGCGATATATTAGAATTATGATATATTAGAATTCTTTGCCATTTACCTACAGTGTGTATGTTACTCGTCTCTGGGGTAGGGGGCTGCCCCAGGCAACAGTGGGGTGGTCTTGGGTCCAGTGGCTCTGTTTTGTGTACTGTAGTGTGTTTGTTTATTGTACTGTACTGTAGTGTGTGTGTGTGTGTGCGTGAGTTTGAGTTTTAGTCAGAGTGGGTGACATGAGTGATTGGGCACGTGTTCAGCAAAAGTGTTCATGATTTGTGTGTGTGTGTGCGCGTGTGCGTGCGTGTCTGTGAGTCTGTGTGTGTATAAGGGAATAGAGCTATTGATGAGACGTTGGCTCTCTTCTCACGTACAGAAACATTTACACACGCTTCTATTGCTCTTTAAGTGTTTGGTAATACTACACTCTCTCTCTCTCTGTCTATTTCTCCCTCTCTCTATTTCTTTCTCGCTCTTCTCTTTCTCTGTCTCTATCTCTCTCTATTGGGAAATTAATGGTCTTCAAAAAACACCATCTAGTACAGAAAACTATAAACTCAGAATGCCTAATGTGAAATGTGTCATCCTAAAAAGAAATGGTTACGGAAAAAAAACATGTTGAACTCAATGCAGACAAACTCTATTTTTTAACTTGTATATTGTACATGAACATCTTGTAGGAGAATGTACTAAACATATCTAATTGCCAATAAGATATACTGTGTGTTTAACCCAGTCACAGAGCTCAAGTGAGCCTTTAGTAAAAGTGGTTTACTGTATTGCGTGATTATCAATGCAAGTAACCATGATAACTTCTTTGACAATAAATTACAAGCTCACTCCTGTACAATTGTGTCTTGTCTATTCAACCTTGTCTTTTAAAATGTACTTTTTATGTATTGCATGATGCCTGGACGTTGATAAACACCAGCCTAGTCTGACTCAACATAGATTTGCAGCATTTCATTTCATTATGCCTATGCCTATGTCTATGTCTAAAGCTGAAGTCGACCATTTGGTTATTTGGGACTGAAAATAAGTTCAGTTTATGGTCCCTCAGAGAATTTTCTGAAGCTATCTTTGATTGGCTGTCGTCAGCCTCAAGATCACTTCTAGGTGCTTTTGTAGGCCACTCTTGCATGTCTTCCAGTTCTGCCCCTTTCATGGTTAATCCCACATGTGCTAATGCGGGGAGCTATGGGGAAGCTAATCTAGAGCACCGCAATGTTGGGAGAATAGTATCTGGACACAGCCAAGTGTTGGACTATTTTTTTTGCGTCTGCATTACTAACAATACATGGGTGAAGAATTTAGGCTTTGTCGTTCTTGTACAACTTCCTAGCAAACACTAGTTAGTAAGTAGTTTTTAGTTTCGCTTGAACAACTGGGAATCAAGCCTTGCCCAAAGGCACAACAGTGACAGCTTGTGATACGTGACATCGAACCGATAACCTTTTGGCATTACATTTGTGAATCCAAATCTTTGCTCAGGACTACATCATGTCAGGTTGGCTCCTGGCCCTGTCGCTGGCCTTGGCTGCATTGCTCCTGCTGCTTTTGCTTGTGACCCCTCAGAGGGGTCCCAACTTCCCCCCTGGACCCCCCGCTCTCCCCCTGCTCGGAAACCTGCTCCTGCTTAGCATGAGGAACCCGATGCCAGATTTAGACAAGGTACCACACACACACAAATGAGAATTTTGTTATTTTAAACTAACACAACCAAGGGCAAGTGCCCCAGTTCTTGATTATCTGTTCTGATGAACTGAAAGAATTTGTTTTGAACACTGTTTTTCAGTTATAATGGTCAAGGGTTGGGGTAGAGGTCATTGTGAGACTTTCCTGTATATTGAGAATATTAGCGCTTATGTGCTTATGTTTCAAATAGATTTTTCTGTTTAGTAAAACAAGGGCTCTATTTTGTAAACTGAGCACACACCATTTCATCAAATGAGCACATGTGATCTTGGTTAAGAAAAATCTATTTCTGGCTTGTCCCAGCCTCTGTACAGGTCATGAGTGATAGCGCAGAATCCCACCAAAGGTGATTAAGAAGTAGGACATTAGTGTGTACAGTACTCAAAAAATTTACAAAAGTTTTTTTTATTGACAACTCAGAGAGGATCCTTGAACTTTTTGCTAATGAGCTCATATTTTTTTACATGCTTTTATGTCCAGATTGCTTGTCGCTATGGTAATGTATACAGCCTTTTCCTGGGTAAGAGGCCGGCGGTAATTCTACATGGGCTTCAGGCAGTCAGGGAGGCATTGACGACGCAAGCCACAGACTTTGCCGGAAGACCACAAGAACTGATGGTCAACCATGTCACAGACTCCAAAGGTGTGAATGAATAAATAAATACATAAATAAAGCTTACTACCAGTTATGTTTACAGGATGTAGTGTAATCTTCCTGGAAAGTTGCTAGAAACATTCTTGCTGGAAAGTTGCTGAAAACATTCTAAATTCTCTTTGGTATTTACTTAGACAGATAGATATACTTTAATCATCCCACAGGGAAATTCTGTTGTTACAGCAGCCTTAAAAACCACACATATACAATCACATACACCATACAAAAAAACAGAATCAAGCCCTTTCAGCAGGGTAAAATAAAAGTGCATTTGCATCCAGACTAAAAGACTTCCTATGGGTGTTCAGTGTAGTATTAGCCAATAGGGGGGTGTTATTTTTGTGCATGAGATTAGTGTTGCATTTGAACAGCAGGCTCCCAGGGGAAAGCCTATTTATGGCTGAATTCGCTGCTTATTCATTTATCCGATGCAGAAAAATCAGTTTCTGGGAAAAGAAAAAAAAAAAACATGTTTTGGCAGTACAGTTGACTACACTGATCACTGAACTTTCTCGTTTGCTTCAGTTTTCTACCATTGCCTATGTTTTTAACATTCTCTCTCATTCATAAATACACACAAACACACACACACATACACACACACACACATACATACCTTCTACTCTCACATTGTTTCTCCCACACATTCCTTTAGGGCTGATTATGGCAGATTATGGGCCGGAGTGGAGGGAGCACCGGCGGTTTGCACTGAGCACCATGCGGAACTTTGGGCTGGGGAAGTTCTCAATGGAGCAGAGGATTCTGGAGGAGACTACTTTCATCTGCTCACATTTAGAGAAGAACAACGGTAAGGTAACAGTTCAGCTATTAAGGTACAGCAGCCTTTTACAGGAATAAATATAATTCTCGTTTGAATTATAGTACATTTTATGAATAAAATATATGCTTCAAAATTTTCAAATATAAGATAGCTCTTGAAATACCTGACCAGCCTGCTTGCTCATGTACTTTTGTATTTCACAGGTGCACCCATAAACCCCCAGGGTGTGATTCACAGTGCTGCTTCCAACATCATTTGTTCCATTCTGTTTGGGACCCGTTATGACTATGGAGACAAAACCCTGTCTTTCGTTGTTAACAGCTTCAAAGAAAATGCAGAGATTGCTAACAGTGCCTGGGCTGTGGTCAATATTTTATTTATTTTTCCATTATATTATACAATTTAAGACAAAATAATGCATCAGAGACAATTAACAATTTTTACGAAATGTATTATGCATTATCTTAATGGATTATTTGAGTTTGTTGATACAGAATGACTTATAATTATATGCATTACAATACTGTAACTGTAAATATAACGTTTTAGTATTCCAGTACAGTACTTTGTATAAAGTACCATACCATAATGTACTATTTTTGTGTTTTTGAAGATCTATGACACCCTTCCAGTACTGAGGAGCCTGCCCCTGCCCTTTCAGAAAGTCTTTAAGAACTATGATGCCCTAAAGAAACACACAAGAGGAATTGTTGCTAAGCAAAATGAGACAAGGGCACCAAGAGATCCACGACATCTCATCGACTGCTACCTGGATGAGCTGGAGAAGGTCTGGCCTCTGTTCTTTATGTCATATTCTTTGTCATACACTGACATATATGACGTAGAATGTATTTTTTATCTACTGTTAGATAATGGAAAATGCAGGTCCAGAAAGAAGATAATTTTTGTAAGATAAAAAACATTATTTGAGAAGGCTAAATTAATTGGATAGCCACAGTAAAATAAAGAAATTAGTAAGCATTAATTGAAGCATGTTTAGGATCAAGCTTTGGCCATGACCATCATCAGTCTGTGGTGAACCACCAGAAGCTATGCTTTTTAACAATGAGCTCACACACATCCTTCTAACAGTAGTAACAGTAACTTAACTATGTGGGCTTTTACAGAGAAGTACAGTGAATTCCTGTCTGGATGAGGAGCGCCTGATTATGCTTCTGCTGGATCTCCACTTTGCTGGAACTGACACAAGCTCCAACACTATCCTCACTGCTTTACTCTACCTCACTACATACCGGGATGCACAAGGTCGGTAACCCAGCCTCCTATGTCAGAATATATCATATAAGCCTAGTTTGTCTTTAAAAATTAGTGGAAAGAATGTACATTAACAAAACAGGCACAGTACAGTGTACAAACATTCTGACTAAAATGCTTCATACCTGTATGAGATTTTGATGTTTCATATAGATTTTTATGATAAACAAGGGGGTTCAGAGAGGAGAGGATTCATATTTGAAAATAAAATACACATGAGGTGATTAAGGCAGATGAGACTCATCTAGCGTATCTCACCCCATTACACACGCACAACTTTTTCCCCAGTGCTTTGTCAGCAGGAGATAGAGTCAGTCCTAGGAGAGAGACCCGACGTGTCATATGATGATCGCCACCAGATGCCCCTTGTCATGGCAACCATCCATGAGATCCAGCGTCTGGCAAACATCGCCCCACTGGGAGTCTTCCATGCCACCACTAGGGACACCTCACTCATGGGCTACCACATCCCTCAGGTGAGTGGCTCCTCACAGGTGGGGTGATTGGGTTTACAAGTTCCAGAAAGTGCTATGATGATATATGATTAGGCCCTAGGCACATGATGGTAATAAAGTCTTTGAAAAGTTAAAGTCAAAGAAAAAGTTTTATTCACATGCCACTGGTGAAGACTTAAAAAATAATTTCCAAGAGTAGTTGAGAGACTAACCATATGTGTATAAAGACTGCATTTTATTTTTACTTTACACTATGTAGCACCTGCATCAAAATGTTTATTCGAGAGAAGGCATCAAATTTACTATATGTGCTCTTTGTTGAATCATTTTCAGTTTGCAAAAAAAACAACAACAAAAAAACAAACTTGAAACAAAAATGAAACTTAGTCTTGTCTTGAAGTGTATTTCTTTGCTGTATCATATCTGGTAAGTAGTCACATGTAGTAGAATGTAATGTACTCACTGCATTTATCAGTGAGTAGCTTATCTGAACAATGTTTTTATTATTATGGCAATTATTATGGCATTGTCAACGTTACAACAATGCATCTTGGTTATTTTGTAACGTTTAAATAAAAAAGTACACATAGCTCCATTAGCCATGCTATAGTACAGTAGATATTCATAGATCTTGAGTATGGAATACTGCTGATTAGGTCAGTAGATGGGTTGAGAGATCTTCCTCATTTCTATCTGTAGGTTGTTATCTCAAACATGTCACTGCTACTCATCAAAAACCCCAAACTGACAGACAACTATGAAAGCCAACTGTGGAGAGAAGAAGGGTGACACTCAACCTTGTCCCTTTCTCTTATCTACAGCGTTTCTCATATCTAGAGTCTCAATCTCCTTGTTGTCCACAGGGCACCCTTGTCATCACAAACTTGACCTCTGTCCTACATGAGGAGAGTCATTGGGAGCGCCCGTATGAGTTTTACCCCGCTCACTTCCTGAACAGCAGAGGGGAGTTTGTGAAGCCTGAGGCATTCCTGGCATTTTCTGCAGGTACGATTTTGTTTTGCACCTTTGTGATTTGTTTCATAAGGAAGACATCTTGTGCCGACAGGGTTGATGGTGCATGGGGCAGAAGAGTTACTGGGCCCCTCCTGATGGATATCTTATATTTTATGTGTGAATGACTGAATGTGAGGCATGACATATAAAGTTTATTAGGTGCTCATTGATGGACACAATAATAGTATGATATAAAATGTAGTACAGTTACCATTTCAGCTGTCTGTCAGATGCTATAACTTTACTGTGGGTGGGGCACTACAATATAAAGATAACATTATAAGGCAACAAAATGTCTGTCTACAAACTGCAGGATGTGCAAAACCTATTAGTCATCAGTAATTTCATTCTTTTGTGCCGTCAAAAAAACAACTCTCAAAACTGTTTGGCATGTTGTTTGACCTGTATGCCTGATGTTATCTGTGTGTAGGGCCTCGTGTCTGTCTTGGTGAAGCCCTGGCCCGTATGGAGCTCTTCTTGATTATCGTCACTTTGCTAAACCGCTTCCACTTTGTCTGGCCTAAGAATAAGAGCAAACCAGACCTCACTCCTGTCTTTGGGGGAATCCAGGCCCCAAAACCCTTTTTCCTGGAGGCTCACCCACGCAAGAGGAAGCAAATGATTGTGGCGCACTGAATCAAATTGGAGTGCACAATTGAAAAAGCAATTTTAGTTACTTGATTTACTCATAACTAGCCTATACATCTACCATGCATTTGGAAACAGAACAGTTTGAAAAGTTCAAGAATTGTTCTGAAAAGAAGTTATTTGACAACAACCATCATGTTTTTGATAAGATGTGTGGCCTTAATTTGTTGTAGTATATATTTTTAACCCTATGGTGGTCCATTGTGTCTGACATGAAATGTACATAGTTTTTTACATTGATGATTTTATTCTTTAAATAATATTATGGACAATGTTTTATAGAAGGACACTTAATAAACCAATATTAAAACATCGTATATCATAAATGCATTGTATTTTCTAATACTAATTCTTAACAGTGTATTCACATAACTGGTTCTCGATATCTTGGAGAAAAATGCTACTGATGTCATATTGACATCACTTATGCAAACTGTCTTGGAAGAAGCATCTCCTGGCTGATCACTTGATTAGAAGTCCGTCTAATGCGGGTTCGTCTTGTCAGAAGTAGGCTACAAGCGGGCAGCGCACCAATGTAGTTAACACGATCTCGTCGTCTTTATCACTAGAAACCCGTGCACGCCGTTTTGCACAGATTTTCAGTAGGCTAAGGACGGCGAGAGAAGATGGTGCCTGTTGTACAGAGATTCGCTGTACGGGGAAAGGATATACAGAGCGCAGAGAATAACGAGGAAACGCCGCGAAAGTCCAGGGATGACAAAGGATTCCACTTGGAAGAGATTGTCTGGAGAAATGTCATTTTAATGGCACTCCTTCATGCTGCCTCCTTGTATTCCATCTTTTTGATACCATCAGCACGGCCTCTTACCTTGTTTTGGTGTAAGTCTGACCGAAAATATACCTTTCCTTTCATAATTACAACTGTATCCAACTGAGAAAGTTTCTCTGTGTTTCGAAAGAAATGATACCTATTTTAAATGCTGGAAGAAGGAATTTATATTTGTGTCAATATAGCCTACCTACGCTATCAAAAAGATAACCATATTAATTTCCCTATTCCTGTTTATTGGTTGCCTTACTGTTGGTTTATTGGTTATTTTTTAACCCTTGTAAAACTCCTGAAATATAACATAAATTCTAGGCTAGCATGAAATATTACTGCAAGACGTTACACAAAAGTTAGTTGCTCCCGTTAATGAAAAGAGCCTGTATGTGACGTGCGGTTCGTGTCAGGTGTTACATGGAAACATAACATAGAAATCAGCTCAGTTTTGAAACTAGCTTCTGCTTGCTGTCCATTCATTATTCTATTCATTATTGCATGTCCTGGCACTGTGTTCTTACATTTCAGCATTTAAGATTTTTTATCAATTTGTTCTTAAGGGCCTATTGGAAAAGATTGAGAAGTATTGGAGAATGCAAATGTTATTGCGAATTGTAAGAATGCATTTCTTTGTGGTTTGTGATCGAGGTTATAATTCATGAGTGAGGTTAGAAAAAATACATAAATAGAATGACTATAAATGTAATTAACATTTGCCTCTGCATGCCCCCAACATGAGGGGTTCATGTTGATCTTTCATTCAGACTGATTCATTCCTTAGTACCAGTCTAGCCATCTGGAGGTCCACTTGGGTGGATAACTTGATTCAATTTGACTTTAGCACACATCAGGCTACACCCTGCTGCTGCCACTTTTCAATAAAGCTGGCCAATGACAGCTTAGCTATACAGTACGTCCCAGTTGTTCTTCACTAAGAGACTTGAGATCACAAAACTGCGCCCATATACACTAGGCAGCAGGTTTTGCATTGTCTTGTCCGGTCTTTGTGTGATAACTGTGCCCTCTGCTTATTTTTCAGCATATGTTTGCTTCTTCATCACAGCCTTGGGGGTGACAGCTGGGGCTCATCGATTATGGAGCCACAGGTCCTACAAAGCAAAGCTGCCCCTCAGGGTATTCCTGGCTGCTGCAAACTCAATGGCTTTCCAGGTGATACAGTACATTGAGATCACCTTTACACTCACTCTGTAATTGTGTTTAGTCATTGTTTAGGTTCCAGGTATTTTATTGTAAATTCTTAATCCTATTTCTTGAGGCTATTTATGTACAATATTTGACATATATTTTTGGAATTAGTTCTGTCATGTATTAGTTCTGAATTAAAAATATTTCTTAACTTAAATCCTCTTCAAAGCTCTCTTATAGTCTATACAACTAAGCTGGCCTTTCGTGTTTCTTTTTAATGTGTGGTGGCTGTATTTCTGTGCCATTCTGTGAGAGGAGAAAGGAGCTGGTTGTGACAACTTAATTTTCTTTTACTGTTGTGAACAGAATGACATTTTCGAGTGGTCAAGGGATCACAGGGTGCATCACAAGTACTCGGAAACGGATGCTGATCCCCACAATGCCAAGCGCGGATTCTTCTTTGCCCACGTTGGTTGGCTGTTAGTTAGGAAACACAGAGACGTCATCAAAAAGGGCCAGAAGCTGGACATCAGTGATCTCTTGGCTGACCCTGTGGTGATGTTTCAGAGGAGGTGGGATGTTTTTGTAATGATGGGACAAAGGATAGATTTGACACTGTCTCTCCATAACAACTAAAGTTACCTTCACTCAGCTATTCACTAGTTCCTGTCAGAATAGGACACATAGTTGGAAACAACTTAGATAGGCCTAAATAGCAATACCAGCCCTCCATAAAGCTATTAACATGTTAATATAAACAGCACAGAGAATGCACCCTAAAAAAAGAATGAAGACTGAAAAGTCTCAAAAGACAAGATAAATGTGAAGTTACAAACAAGGGAGACCTATGGAGTTAAGACCTGAACAAAGTCAGTGGCAATGTCAAACACTAGTCATGAACATAAGGTGTTTGGTCTGTGTGGAAAGCAAAACCCAGCTGAACCACATACTGCTTACTAAAATGGGTTTGAACTTAGTGAGGTCCTTTGTTAAAGGGATAGTTCGCACATTGAGCCCCTTTCACATGTTGTCTAAAATGCAATAAAGTGGTTGACATAGAAATTTTGACGATTGCTTCTGTCTCGGCTATTTGGGAAATAGAATAGAATTAGAATCGCCTCTGCCTGCCCTCAAAATGGCTAGCAATGGGCATGTGTTTTTTCTATCCTTAAAACACTGGTTTGAAAAAAGTGCTACTCACCAAGTGGTTAGTGGTGCTCAATGATGTTCCAAAACATGTATCGTAGCGAAATAAAGCTTCCATCATGTTTTATTTGGCAATAGATCCCTATGGGACTTACAAAATGGCAAATAAAACATGACAGAAACTGTATTTTGCTACGATACTTGGGTTGGAACATCAGCAAACACCACTAATCACTCCATGAGTAGCACTTTTTTAAAACCAGTGTTTAAAGGATAGAAACAACAAATGCCAATGGATAGCCATTTTAAAGGCAGGCAGAGGCGATTCTATATTTCCCAAATAGCCGAGACAGGAGCAATCATCAAGATTTTGGTGTCAACCACTTTATTTCATTTTAGACAACCTGTGAAAGGGGATCAATGTGTTAAACCGAAATATCCCTTTAAGGGTGGATGGTTCGGAAACTTACTGTGCAGAACCATTGTTGTAAAGAGAGTGCTTTGAGCATTTTTTGACATCATGTCAATGTGGTCCTCACTCATGGTATTTCTGCAGCCTGGCAACTATAGTCCTACATCAATGAAGATGTGAGGTATGAGTAGGTAATTGGCTAGAAAATGCTTCAATCGTGTAGACAGTTTTGAAGTAAAATACAATATCCAGTTTAGACTCGTAATGCTGGTCCCATGGTAGAAAAGTGGGTGTGATTGGTTCTTAAATTTATGGCTAATTTATTAATTGTTAATTAGGTAGAATGGCTTATGGCCAGAGTGAAGTGCTGGGTAAATCCACATTTTCTACTGGTGCATGGGTTTTTACTCAAACTGAAAAAAGCCATATGGCAGATTAATGTACTAATGCAGAAGCTTGTTTTTTTTCAATAATTTAGTTTTTTTCAATAATTTAAAGCTAATAATCTTTAGCTTTAACTCATCCTAGCCCTGAGTGGAAAAATACAATTCAGTCAAATTATGAAATTGATTTATTTTTTTAATGAGGAGAATTTTCTTTTATTCCAGGTACTATATAATTTCAGTCCTTGTGATGTGTTTTGTGGTGCCCACCCTCATCCCATGGTACTTCTGGGGGGAGAGTCTGTGGACTGCCTATTTCTTGGCCGCCATTCTACGCTACACAGTCTGCCTTAACTTCACCTGGCTTGTAAACAGTGCTGCCCACATGTATGGAAACCAGCCTTATGATATCAATATAAGCCCCCGTGAAAACAGTTTTGTCACCTTTGGAGCTATTGGTAAGTTAAGTATAATTCGGCTCATAAACTTAAGAATTATTGTATTTGTGTTACTAGTGTGTCATACATTTCAATACTAATTGAACATGCAATGCAACTTCTGCAGATTGGAAAATGGTTGCTGTAAAAGACTCATATTCCTCAAATAATTGTGTTTGTCATGACACCCGGCTTGATTGTGATTTTAAAAAAAGTTTTTGTGAAATTTCAGGTGAGGGTTTTCACAATTTCCACCATACCTTTCCATTCGACTACTCTGCCAGCGAGTTCGGACTGCGCTTCAACCCTACCACCTGTTTTATAGACCTGATGTGTTACTTTGGTTTAGCAAGTGACTGCAAGAAGGCCTCCGCGCAAATGGTCCAGGCTCGCAAATGCAGGACAGGAGATGGAAGCTAGCAAGGACCTACTTCAATTGGAAGTTCATCATCAGTTATTTGGTGCCTGCAAACTCTCCATTCACACATGCAGGGGCTCCAAGGTGCTTGTAGGCTGTACAGTACCCTACAAAATTATTAGCAGCCCTGATAAAGACAACTATCAAGGATACGTTGTTAATGTAATAAAAAAGTAGATAATAATCCCTCTTTAAAGAGTCACATAATAATCTGGGTAAAACGCAATACATAAAAAAATAAAAAAATATGTTCCACAATTACTGGAATCCCTAACATGTTAAATAAGAATGTAGCTGAAGTAAGTTATAAGAAGACATGTAAGTTAACCAAAGTTTTGTTGGACTTTCAAGTATTTCCTGACAATAGGAAACCCATAATAATTGCATTTAAGAATTGTGTGCTGACCTCGGTAAGACAGAGATTTTCTAAAGGTGGTATTGGTTGAAAATGCCCCATTTGCAGTTAAAAGAATAACTAAGTAAATCCAGTGAACTAGAACTATTACTACCTTTCACAGATAATGACCCATGTATATCTTGTCCCTACACATATTGAGATTAGTCGCAACAGAGGCTAAAGAGGCCCTAAAGACCACACTTCAGGAAGATCCAGAAAGCATCCTACCAAATTTAGCAAAATGTAGCCAAATATACTTGGGGTGCCAATAATTGAATTAATATTTATGAATATTATTGGTTTGATGTTTTAATTATTTTCAATGAATATCCATTTTTGTCCAACTTTTGAGATGTTTCAATGTTCAAGGTCAATGCTATGTAAAAAAACTTAACTGTACCTCAACCATCCAATTTCAGAATATGTTTAGCCTAAAATTAAAACGCAAAAAAGTAAAACCTACAAAGCCAGGAATTGTGTATAATGAATCAAAAAGACAGAAGCTGTCGAGTAGGTTAAATGTAGTTATTCCATCATAATGTAAAACGGAAATTTTGATAGAGACATAGTCTCAAAATTATTTTTATTTTTAATACTTTAATGGTGAATGTGTACATTTTTTATTTTAAATGTATTCCACCATTTAATATATAATACAATGATAATTTTATGCATAAATAATCCAATAGGTCCTTTTGAGGAACACCCTTACAAAGGTTAAAGGTCAAGTCAACCTTTGCCCTTGCATCTGATTGAATGTACTTTCCGCTATGGAAGAAAATGACAAGTGTAGGATAAGCTCGACAATCCATGTGTATATATTACAGTGTTGGTGTGTTATGATATCACCAATGCTGTGCATGCAACACCAATGGGTGTTGGGGATTGTATTACTTATGTATGGAGTCTGAGAAGTGTACATACACATCTATATATGTTATTATTATTATTATTTTTGTAGCATTTACTGTTTACAAGTCAAATCCACAATGACTTGATTGTGGAATGTAAGGTTATTTGGCTCCATCTACAAAATCCAACATTTCTACCTCTCTCAAATAGGTCAAGTCCATGCTGGCAACTCAGGGTTATTGGTTTAAGGTTGGTACTGATAATAGACGGATTCGATTATTTTTATTTTTATTGTTTTTTTTGGTCTCAGTTTGTGCAGTGAGACAGTCTAGGTCTTCTTCTATTGCCATATTGCAGTCAAAAGTGTAGTGTAAGTTTACTTGTAAATTGATATAAAGCCTATGCATTGTAGTACCCTATTGTGACGTGTGGTGTGTACTGTATCATACAGTGCTGTTTAACAGCATTGTGTGTGTTTGTAACAGTAATTTGTAATGAATAGTTTAATGTAAGTATAGTATATTTTTTGTCAACAGATAATTAGTAATACAGTTTAGACATAATTTTAAAGTCTGAAATGTTCGCCATCAATGTTAACAAGAAGTGTGTTAGTAAGAAGTGTCAGTGTCATCAGATGACTTCGCTACTGACTCAGTGTAGCTATTCAGTTTCCCACAGCATCTTCTACAATGTTGCACAGCGCTTCACAGCAAAGAGCAATAGTGCAACAGAGGCATGGTAAACCTCTTGTGGTTTTTCTGTAGGGATAAGCATTCACGGCTCAAGAGGCAGAGAAATTACAATTAGGAGTCTGTATGATATACTGCAATTGGTCCATGACTTTAAAGTGAAAAGTAGCCCTACTGGCTCTGTACTTAAAGCAAGCAGTACCGTAGCCTTTAGTTTAAAGGACTAAAGACGACTGTCTTAGGTTAGAATAACAGACTTGTTTTCTGGGCAGAATGGGCGATGCCGACACTCAGACCTGCAAACTCAAGTACGTTTTTTTTTAATATACAGAACGTTGTTGTCGGCGAGTTTGGTGCATTAGCCTTGCACATTCGCCAGACGCATTGGTCTGCCTCTAGCAGTTTTAGTTAGAGTTAGGTTTAAGATTTGTAGTGCCATCTAGTGGCCCCTTTTTGTTATGCACCTCATAATTTTTAAGACAACTTTAGTTATGGTAACCATGGGAATCAGATCATACATCTTGATAAGATCTTTCTTACTGATAAGAAGTGAAAAGAGTTGTGCTCTGATTTATCATCTGTCGTCATCTTTTAAGTTTAAGCTCTTAGAACGCATCGTCTGTAAGTATACAAAATAAATTATTTTAGTAGATTATTATTTTGATGACAGATCCTAATATTTTGTTATATTTCCATAACAATTTGTAAAACTATCCACCATGCTGCCCAAATGAGAATTCAACTGCAATTGTAAGGCTCACCAAAAAGAAGATTTGACACATTTATACATTTCATTTGTTTATTTCCTTTTCTTAAAACGTACTACTTAATACTGAAAACTTGCATGTTTTGTATGATTTTCAGTTTTACTCATTAATCATTACAACTGGAGCTTGGAGGCTACTTCCTGACTTCGCGTTTTCTTGAAAGGAGGCTGACTGTTGAAACACTCAAGGAGGGCAATACACGCATCCAATGCAACAAGATGTCAAATTACTTTTTTTTTTAGTAATATTACTCTTCCATCACAACATATCAAAAACGCTCTAAAAGTAGGGCTACGATTGACTGCTGCGCACACAACCTCCATAACGTGTCGTTTATCAGGGTAGCTTAGAATTTGAGTAACGTTAGTAGCCAGAACGCAGGGCAGAAAAGTTAGGAGCTAATGATAAGGTTACAGCAAGTTGGTTATCTAAAAGACTATAATACTTACATAGCAAGCTAAATGGTTAACTTTAGTTAGCAAAACGGTCAGACAATGCAGGAATTAACATTACAACTAGCTAATAATGTAGAATAGAAAGTTTGCTATCTTGCTAACGGAAATTACAGCATTGGACCTACTAGAAGCATGGCTGAGTGAAAAAAAACGCTAGCTGACGTTATTTGACTTAACCTAACAAATATCTGTTTGATATAGCGTGACTTACCTTGAATTCAATTTCAATCAATCAATTTGAGTTAGTTTCCACACTGGGTGTCTCTTGACAGGCTTGAATCACTGATTCTAGCTCAGTGGCGCGAGCACAGACGGCAGCACCAGAGAATTTTCAATATGGGGAGAATGTTGACGCAGTGTATTCAGAATTGTAAACTCACAAATGCAAATGTTAACCTAAATCGGCTTGACAGTGTTTTTTAAACTTGGCCAATAGCTACACCATGTACAGCTTGTGGTAAATTAAATTAAACTGGCCTCATCGAATCGCCCCATGTCTTCTACATGTTTTCTAAATTTATGTAGGCTAGACCATAGCCTACAGACCTACCTTACCGCTTCCATAGGCCTAAACGTGTTTCTGGCTTGGCCTAGCCTATATTTTCGAGCTGATATTTCTCACGAAACGCAAATAGCAGCACCGGTCTGTTAGATGATATGAAAGTGGGTCAAACTCGCAGCTGCTGTCCCCGACCACACACAGGTCCACGCTAGCCCTTGGGAATCACAGTAGCTCTAGAATTTTGGTGGGGAGAAGCCCTCGGTAGTCCGTTTCCGCTTTCTGTTCCGAAAAATGAATCGTTGGGGTATATGGAATATCGCTTTCTATGAAATTTGAAGAATATTCTAAGTTATGCTATGATCGGCGAAAAGTGTTGGCACCAGCTATGAATGTAAGTAGTCGGTCGTCACAAACACAAGAGGTGCGAACAGCTCAGGAGGTAAGACCTTGGCGCTATAATAATGGCGCGTTTGTTTATGCGTAGCCGCCTACCTTATTATGAGGGGTAAGGTTAGGCTACACCATTTTATAGTTTCACTAGGGCGGATCTCTTGAAACGAGCATGTTGGATATAACCCAGCTTAAATTTGAGCCAAATTCAAGGTGTTCAAAACGGGCGTTGCTGGAATTGACGAGCTCTAATAAGTGATAGGCTAGTCTACTTGGGGTAGTTGGCTATGTCTAATGGCATGCAATGTCAAGGTAACCTAAATGCGTGAGAGAGCGTTCATTCAAAGCAATATACTGCTTTCCCGGATTTATATCCGCTGTAGGCTCTAAAAACTACAAATTAAACTTTACGCTAATATATCTTCATGGGACTGTTACAACGACTGAATGTTGAAAGGGAGCTGTCCACCTTAGCAGTTCTGAAATGGTAGGCAGCAAATTGTTGACACTCCGTAGCCTAGAAACATGCTTTGATCAAATGACAAACTTCAGAGTTTACTGAGGCTAAACATTGTCGTTGTTGTTGCATTTTTATTTATCAGATAATTTCAGTTTAATTTTTAGTGTATGAGACATTGACAGTGGTAAAATTCATTTTTCCTCTTTCCCACAGAGAGAACGTTAAAGGATTGTGGAGTGTAGGCCTACTATACTGTAAGGAAGAATGAGGAAGTGTAGTCCCTGGACGTTTCTGCCCATTATGTTTTCCCTGTTTACCGCTGCTGGTCTGTGGGTTGTGTAAGGATTCCGTGGACTTCTGATGTTTTACTGTATATCTCCTCAATATGTAACTTTGTTTTAAGAAAAGAGGAAGTAAAGTATGCAGAAAGTAAACAAAATCTGCCCCAGTGATAAAAACAGAGACGGTTTTGCATTGATTAAAAGGCGAGGGCAACCAGTAGGCTAGGCTAACAGTATAACACTTAATTATAAAAATTTAGTTACATCCTTATTATTTACCTAATTGTTAGGTCTATTGTAATGAAAATTGTCCTGTCTCTAATATGTACTATTTTTCTCTTGTAGTTATTTCATTGCAGTGGAGGATGACAAAATACTTCCACTTAGTTCAGATTACATGTAAGTAAACTCACCCTAGTTGACATGAAGCTTTCCTAAGGTTCAGCATAATAATGTCTTTGTTTTCCACAGAAGATCAGGACAAAAGTCCCCTCCCTATATAAGGTAAACACTTAATAATCTCACCCTACAACAGTGACATAATCTTTTATTATATTGAACAGTACAGTATAAGATCATATACCATGCGTGATATGGCTCAGCATTGCAGGCAATGCACCACCAGCCAGCTGTGTGTTCAGCCAAGTCATGAACATGGCAGCATTTGTGGGTAGGTATAAAATACTCTGCTATCCTTTCGCCATTTTTTTAATTAAACAAAAATCCATATTTACATTATCCATTACAGCATACAGTACATTATCCATTTAATTGTTTTTTTCTACATTATAGCAGTTATTCTAAAGAGATAAATAGATAATTTTTTACCCAGAAGAAAATGCACTTAACAAGTATGCTTGTTAAATGGAAGTTCAGAGATTATATCTATTTTATGTCCAATTATCATGCAAAAGGAAACAAATGGATCTTCTTATACCCATGACATACATGCATTGACTTAAATTTGAATAGAAAAATATTTGACTGTATATGCAAAACACCAAATGTTTAGCTTGTCTTTAAAAATAAAAATCCAAATAAAATGGTTAAGTTACTTGTTCTTACAGGATTTATTCTTGGTGTCCTGCGATACCTTCAGCTGAAGCCACGTATGCTTAAACCATGGATGAACATAGGCAGTTTAGTAGCTCTGTCTCTCGCTTGCTTTGGAATGACCTTGGTGGGAAATTTCCAGGTAGCAAATATTCCTCATCCTGCATCTACGTTCTTAAGAAATATTTACACTTCTTGAATTTGTATCAATACTGAGGATGTTACATTTGTGTTCCTCTTCTGCAGCTCACTAATGACGAGGAGCTGCACAATGTAGGCACATCGATGACCTTTGGGCTGGGAACTCTGTTCTGTTGGTTGCAGTCTGTTATAACAGTGAAGGTGAACTTGCGGAATGAGGGCAGGCGGGCAGGTATCCCTCGTTTCCTCTTGTCCGGAGCGGTCACGGTCTGCATGCTGCTTTGTATCCTTCTTGTGTCTCACCTCCCCATCACCATTCAGAAAATGGTAAATTCAAAAAAACACATGGATCCTAAATACTCACAAAAAATAGTAATGGTGTCTGTGCGTAATATACCTGTTATGAAACCAGGACAAAGAAACCACAACATAGAACAACAAAGTAAGTATTATATGAAGGTGCTAACCATGTTATATGAATATCATAGCTTATAATTTCCAGAAGTTTTTGTCCCTACTCATTGCACGCAGATAAGTACGAGTTGGAATTGTTACTCAAATATGTAATTATAGTGCTGTATGTACTTGTAGTATGCTTTAGTACAGGACAGTAAAAACTTTGACCTTAACTAACATTGCACAGATTTCATTTTGATGTCCCAGCGTCTTCACATGCACGCTGCCCGGACACAATGGGCCCTCGTCATGTTTTTTCTCACTTTTCTGTCCTCTTTTGCCATTGAGTTTCGACACTATCACTTTGAGATTGTGTGCTCTGATGACCAGGAACCTCCGCTCAGTCTGTCCGAGACCTTCTCTGAGGTGTCGGAGTACCAGTCAGATCAGCTTTAGGGTCTGTCTTGGACTACAAGCAGACAGACACTTAAGTACTAGTACTAGCACAGCCATTTCCAGAGTTCAACCCAACTGTAGTATTTGCAGATGAGAGAGTCAGAACAAACAAATGCACTGATAAATTGAGCACTTGCAATTATCAAGTTGTTTACCCATTAAGGCACATTAAGGACCCCCCTAAAAAAGAAGAAAAAGAAATGATTGCTGTGTAACAACGTTGGGGCATGTTTCAGATATTCAGGCTATCACAAACTCAAAATAATTGATCAGAAGCGTACCCATTGGTTGGATATAATTATTTGCTCTTAGCCTCCAAGTGAAAGGCATGCTGGCCCATAGCCAAAGTATTCTATGATTAAAATACTGTATCCAGCTAAAATGGCTTTCTGATCAGTGATTGTACACAAAGCAGCAGATCACATGCATGTTTGCCTGCTTGGACCGACTCATTTTCACTCAGCTCACTAAATGCAGTTCTGTTTTCTAGACAACATTAAAGCAGGGCTAAGCAACGTTCAGTTTTTTTTCTCTCACGAGCTCCCTCTAATGACCGCTGTATTGCATTGTATTGCACTGGATTCTATTGGAGGCGGTCCGCGTTGCTGAACATTGCAAGTGCTGTATCTACTGCTATAGGCCAGTGGCGCATTCTACACCGTTCGTTCGCCGTACAATGACTAATTTTAGCATCCTAAACAGTATGAAATGGATTAATTAAATGAAAAATGTTGCATAATGGGCCTTTAATGGTAGGAAGTCATTATTCCACCTGTTGATGCCTGTAATAGAAAAGCCAAGAAGCACATGAGACTAGGTTGTTTTCCATATTTTTTTTTTTACTTCCGCTATTCAGATCTCACATGTGTCACTGAGGTTGACACAAATGCATACAATCTTAGGTTTGTCCAAACTCACATTCTTAATCTCCCAACAAGATTTAATTTTGTGTAAGATCACAATACAGTACTCCAATCACACATAATACTGTAGCTACGAGCACCAGTTCCAGATACAAGAAAAAAAAGGCCATGACTACCTTTGCATTATTTCAGATTATTAAAATGTGCATCACAGTGTCACCTATTTCAGACCATTGCGTCCTCATTTAAGATAATTGGAAATCAGGATGGCTGAATTACTTCAGTGCTACAAATTGTCTGTTGGACATGCTCCACTACAAATTAAAAGTATTTTTTTTTCATGACTTTTGCCATGCAAACAGTATGGAAGAAACATACAAAACATTCACTTGTGTGATACAGTTGAACGCATCTAATCACCTTACTATAAACAGGAAGTTAGAATAACATTAAGGTGTATCAATTGGAAGTATGGACATTATAGAGGTAATATTGTGGTTGAAAGCCAGATATGGGAATTGTAGGAATAAGTTTGAGGGATCCCTACTATCACAATAAAAACACCCACACAGACTAAACACTGATTTTATACTACCATCTTGCAGGATTGACACAAACTCTGGTTAAAATCAGGACATTTCAATAGGATGCATGTTTGGCACTTGCTACCTGGGCCTTTAACAGACACAGAGAGAAGCCAGAGAACTGGCACTTTTACGATCACCTTGCAAAACGCCTTCATGGCAGTTTCTGTGGTACCACTGTACTGACAGGGCCACACTCTCTTCTGCAGCATCTGCTCACCCCTTTACAAAGCTGTGCCAGAAGCAGGTTTTCACTCCATATAAATAACGATAAAAAAAAACTAAGAAAGAAAAGTAACAAAGACATCCAAAGGACAGGTTGGCCAGACTCGAAAAGCGACCTCGCTGAAGTTGCACATCTCTGTGGTTCCCATGTTAAGGTGTGCTTGTGAGCTCCAGCTGGTTGAAAGAGCTGATGGTGCTGTAATGAGCCCTCTCCTCCTCAGTCAGCTCCTGGTTACCTGGCCTTAGCACCACAACCACGTCCAGACCCGCCTCCTCAGCAGCCTTTGCTTCTGTGGACAGCCAATCAAACAATCCACACTATTTCTACAGGAATGTAGTCATTTTTCTTTCATAATCTTCATTCAATCAGTTTATGACAAGTTATTAATGGCTAAATAAAAGTTTCTACCTTGTGGATCACAAAGTGCATCTGTTTCCTGACTGATCGCAATCTTATACATTCATTGTTTAGGACTAGGCTGTACATTTTATTTAGATGCGCAATACATCAACACGGCATAGAGGAGGTCATCACCTCTTGTGACGTCAGTAAGGAATGTGATTTCTTCAGGTTTGCATCCTATCCGCTCTGCGATCCTCTCATAGCTCTTGCTGTCCACTTTAGCCCCAATGTTTGTGTCAAAATGACCATCGAAGAGCTGAGGACAAGATCATTTTTTTTCACCATTTCATGAACAAGGCAAAAATCTCCAGAATATGTACCTGAACGTAAAGTGACTATCAAGTTTGTACCGCAAATGTCAGCCATAGTTGCAGTGGTTTTGTGATAAGATTTATGCACAGATCCTTCTTAAATCGCATTCTTATTGAGAAGTTAAATATTAAAACTTTGGTTACTACATAACTGCAGTCAAAACACATTTACATAAAACAGTGTGACTCAGAAAATTACTGTTTATAAAAACAACTCTCACATCTAAAACATCTCCTTCTACTGAGTATCCAAAAAGCAGTTTCTGTGCCTCGACAGATCCTGAAGAGTAGATGTATACTTTCATCCCCTGCCTTCGCCACACTCTGATGGCCGGCACCACATCCTGGTATACTCTGTTAAACACAAAGATAATATCAATCATCTTCATATTCAGACTTGAAATGGTTATCACTAAACATTCATTATATTTTACCACTTGAGAGTAACGAGTCGTGATCTGGGACTATTTGCCAATTTCCAGGGACACACTCACCTTAACAATTTAGGTTGAACACATCCCTGTTTATTGTTTAGCTGAATGTTGACACCATCACTTCTTGGTTATTACATAACCCAGGGCTATTCAATTAAATTTCATTTGGGCCACACTGTGAAACACTGTTATGTTTCATTTGCGTTTGTTATGCTAGGTCTGCACACTGTGTTTTTGTTGCCGTTTGTGGAGCCTAGGCTGTCTACAGAGACCGCGTTTTTTTACAGTGTGTTTAGGGGACAGGTAGCTAGCAAATTGTGAGGAGATGTTTGCTGTATGTAACAACACATGTTTTAGTCCTAAAAACGCGTCACATCGCTTAGAGCGCTTTTAAGTTGGGACGCACATTTTCAGCAGTTCAGCAATTTTTATTTTTTACCCTTAAAATTGACGACATTCTAAAAAATATTGAGAATGCATGCAATTTAGAGTATATAGGCCATCTCTAAAATGCGGTGGGGTGGAGGAGGAGGCATTAACTAGCTTGGTCTGTTTCTGATATTCTGGGTGCGTTGAGAAATAGGCTAGCCTACAATCTGCCACTCTGATAATGGAATAACACTTCACAGTTCACAAGCTTGTTACTTTTCTGTGACTAAACGAACGTTTTCTGATAGATCAAAATGAACATAAATCAGCAGGTTAAAACAGCGGTTAATGTATCAGTTGCTTGACAAGTAAGGACCATGAACGATCATACGATCGTTTTTTTTTACCTGCCAATTATGAGCTTTAATTCATAAATCAATCCAGAACTTTTCCTAAAAACCTGGTCTAGCAGTTAGCACTGTTTTCATTCAGACTGACGTCACGCTCTGCTGCTCTCTCCTTCAGCTGGAGTGGCCGGTGTACGCTCTGAACATGCTCTACACACTTCGAAAGTGTGACGCTCTGAATAAACGATCTATCCACACTCAGAAAAGTTTTAAAGGAGAGTGTACTCGGAGAGCTCGGAGTGTCAGTTTACGAATGCACCCTCTGTAAAAGACCCAATTTACGTTCTGGAGGCTCGTGAATGGTGTTTAATTTTTATTGCTGGAGCGTCGTCCACGTGCACCACGTCTGGGCCACCTATTGAATAGGCCTGACCATAATAATGTTGGACGGACGGAATATATTGAGCTCTGTTAACCCACACTGAGTAGATATTAATATTACTAACCAAACACGAAATAGTTATAGTTTTCTTTTCTACCAGCTACACTACACTGACATTTGGCCAGTGTTAAAGAGCAGCTGGTTTCTGTAAAATGGTCACCCAGATGCCAGAATAAACCGTGATTGTTTGGGAATTGTCACTCTTAATTTAGATTAGTTTTCTGGTGTCATGGAAGTGACCAACACTACAGTTTTGACCACTGTTTCTCACATTTGGGTAACCACTGGAATACCAGATATCATTTCACACTGCTGTTTAATTTAGAGCCCAAACTGTAAACCACTCTCTTTATTGTGTTCACATAATAAACCTGTAAACAGCCAGAAGTAAATTGACTTTTAAATGGTGACAAGCAACAAAGGCAAGAGCAGAGAATAAAAACACTATTAAAGGTCTCATTCCATCGTATTTTCATTAATTTTGTGGTGATCTCTTGTCTAAAATAATGTAATGAGAGTTTGTTTCGACAAAAAATATGCTGTGCCTTGCCTTGTTTCAAGCTATTTTAGTTAGGTGAAAACGAGAGCAGGGATAGCTCGAGAGGATTCTTATGAATATTAATGATATGCAAATATATCGCCTTTGATTGGCTAACAACACTGTGACGCTCCCTCTAGTGGGTCTGTCTGCAGGCAGCCTAACGTTTTCTTGAGGGCGTTAACTGCATAGCTAATGTTCAAATTTACGTACATTTGTACAGCTTTTCCAATTCGCTCGTTTTTCGCGGCAGTTTTCTATCACAGGCGAATACAGACTACAGGGGTAGGAGAGCATTTTGATACTGAGCATAGAAGTACAACTTGGGCTGACCTATGGTAATGTAAAAACATCACGTCTTAAATGGTTTATTTTGGAAGGAGACCTTTAACAAAGCAACTTTACACTACAGCTTAGTTGCTTATTATAGTCTAAAGACAGGGCAAGGCTTTCCTGCCACCACTGTGGTCTCTCACGCTGAAAAAAACTTGCGCCAGTCAATGGATGAAGGCAGAAGTGTACAACGCGAGACGCGTTCGCCATTTTTAAATGACTCGAAATCATTATATTTTATGAATCAATTAATACCATTACTGCCGACCAGTGTTTCTGTTACGTAGGCCTATCGTTGAAAACAAGCTAACTTTATTAACAATATCGAGCAAGGAGCTAATCATTCTCACCGGAGCTTTTCATGGTGTTCAAGGCAAGTTGTAGCGAACAGTTCTAAACCCATGTCAAGAAAAAAAAACAAAACGTAGGCTTTCTAACTCTCAAAAAACGCCCAAATCGAGTGTGTTCTGTTTTTGAAAACCATCTGACGTGAACAAGGATTTTCTCTATACAGCGCCATTGAGTTCATCTTGCAATCAGTTAACAGCACGTTCAAATCCAGTGGGGAGATGAGGTTGCCAGGTCAATCGATACAAACAGGTGACTGCGGCCTGAATCAATGGAATATTCGGAAGAGAGAACTGGCAACCAGCAGTGGATTGTACCAGTTGATCTCGATTGGCTGTAACCCTGTATGTGCCCAAATGTTTAGCAACGTTGTTCTGCGGTCCACATACAGTCTATGGGTCCACAATGGAGCTGTTCAGTGACGTCATCTGCTAACTCGACCCCCCCCCCCCCCCCCCAAAAAAAAAATCTCATCGGATCTGCACGATTCACATATACGGCCCATATTGGTTTCAAAACGGCGAATTTCGCCGAAAGGTGAGGGATTGGCATGCCTGTGTGTGAATTGATAGTGCAATGACACATCTCCAGGCACTTACTCGCCTTTGATTTTCCCAGTGTTATAAGCAACCCTCCACATGTGCCCCTGAAGTTGTTTCAAAGCCGTGGTTTTCCTGTCAGCGGCCATTTGCCAAAGCACATTCTCCACCACCTCTCGGATGGCCTTCTCCTCGTCCGTGTGCACGGTCTGGTCGACAGTGTGCACTGGGCATGCTCGATTCAGCCGGTGATCTTCCTCTGTCTATGAGAAAAAAGAAAGGCATGACGTTCAGGCAAGATAGACAAAACAAGAAATTTACAGTCCAGGCTACAGTCCAGGTGGGGGTGAATAACAATTGCACAATGCACACCTGAATTACACACAATCTTTGTGCTACATTTCAGTGTTATTGCCAGTTCTGTACAGTCAGTTAAGAACTACTGTTGTAAAAAGTTTACATGAGCTTCAGTGTCACTTGATCCAGCATCGATAAAGGGAAACGATGTTTAAATGCACAAAAAGGGATTTGGAACACGATGTTTAAATCCACAAATAACAGCACATATTCAATGATATTTGGAACAGAAGAAGCACAATGGACTGTCACTGTGTGACAAAGTTTTGCCCAGCGTGTGTACAGACTTCAAGGAGAACCTGTTTTCTCAGCAGTAGTCTACTATCAAACTACGGTAAGTAAAATTTACTCTTATAAATAAGCAATGCTGAGTAACTATGTGGTGGAAATGAGAGAAGTAAATCACTGTTATGTTGCTCGTACTCAAAGCTATCACCCCCTACTTCACACGCTAGGTCTATGCAGACCTTCTCAGTGCACATCATGGTTTTCTGCTTGGTAGGTAGTTTGCAGTGTAACGTTATTGTTCTTTAATAAAATAAAATAATTCTCATTCAAATGGTAGCCTTCAAATCATTAATGTGATATTATGTTATATTTTATATTTTCCAGCTAGTTTAATACATTACGTTTAAATAAAATTACTTAAGACACATTTTTTCCAAACAAAGTTTTTTTTTTCTTACCAAATGCCATACTCTGTGGAACAGAGTTCAAGCTCAACAAGAACGGGCTGATGTTGGCATGTCATTAGAAAAATCCCCCTGGAGCAATATTGATTCATTTTCCAACAGAAGCTTCATAACCTACATACTCAGTGTTATTCAATGCTGTAACAAACGTTAAGCTGTTACTCCATACAACATGCAATGCAAAATGCTCACCTTCAAATGAGAAAATAATACTATCCAAACTCAGTTATCATTCATTTATGTTTATAAGTAGTGCGTATCCCTGTGTGTCCGTTTTTATGATGGGCTCACTGTTCTCGGATGTAAAGCATTCTGTGTGGCTAACGTATCGACATCGCCTTCACCCACGCGGTGGCCTATGGTCATACCCTACATTTCTGGCCATTGTCGCCGGTTCAAAAATATCCGTTTAAAAAAGCTATACACGATCACACCTTTGGTACCCATAGGTTGGTACACATTAAGCAGTAAGCAATTAAGCATGCAATGTCTCCACTACAATGCATATACCATGTGTCTCTGGCTAACTCACTTAGCCTACTAGCGTTAATTAGCCGAAAAATAGGGTTGACAGTTCTGACCTGTTTCTTAAGGAGATGCACATCCTGCTTGCATTCATCCTCTTCCCAATGATCTGACAAATAATCCTCAAGATGCTCCTTAATGTATGGAAACAGTATGTCCTGTCAGAAAGAAACGAAATAAATCATAGCATATTAGCCAGCTCTTAACGTTATATAGCTTAAGCTGGGTGGTGCTAACGTTACCGGTCTAGTTACAAGAATAACATAATGAGCGTTACCTTAACAAATGTTATTGGTGTTGTAGTGCCTTCAATATCCAACAAAACTACACGGGTGTTTGCCGAAACAGTAACTGATGCCATTTCTTTACTACAAGCCAGCAAGTTGCTGGCTAATTCTAGCTAGCTACCTTGGTACAACACTGACTGCAAAGGAAATGTCAAAGCCAAAAAATGTGTTACAGTAGCATTTAAATTAATTATCTTTATATTTTTACAAACACCAAACTATCACACTTCACCTATGTACAAATTCCGGATATGTAACTTGACTTCAAAAATAAAATCTCGGCTAACAAACTAAGTCTTCGGTGTTCAACATAACTGAATAAGATACCAACTAGACCACTGCTCCTGTCGTGTATAGCGCCCCTTCATGGTCTTTTTTCTTCTGTGATTTACATTCTCCATTCAGAGAGGTAGAGAAAACCACGGAGCTATAGCACGTACAGAATAAAGTTTATAGTGGAGACTGGGGCGCCGCTAGGGATTTTGGGCCCCATGAAAAGTGGAGTCATTATTTTTTTCTGTATTATAATTTCATCATTATTAGGGGCCCCTCAATCATGGGCCCCTAGAATCCGTCTCCTTCACCCCCCATTTCGGCGCCCCTGAGTGGAGACACGTATAAAGACTCTCCGAGGCTTATGTTTCTTCATCTAATGCACGAATTTACTTCTGTTATGATATAAGGCTGATAGTTTATGTAAATGACAGAATGTCTGATTGTCCATTTCAGTCCCTTTTTGAAATGCATATGCTACACCTTTGCTACACATTTGGTCGAAATCATAGACTGTATATACATGTCGGTCTATACCCAAGGCAGATTAACCAGTGTTGCTCCTGGCATAAACTAAAGTTTTTTTTCGGTAGGTGGCGATATATAACAAAGATGATCCGTCACTAACCTAGAAGAAAACATCACCTGAGCGCATCTAGACCACGCCCCTTTTGAAATGTAGTTGAATGACGAAGGACGACATCACAGCCTTTGTAGGCGGCCATTTTATCGAACGCGGTGAGGCGAAATCACTTGAGGAGGTTAGGTTTTCACATTTCTCATAGTTGTATTAATATATTACCATCAAGACGGCAGAGGTAATGGAGACCGAGGGTCAAACGGACTTCGCTCCAGATGAATGTCCAGAGGGATCTAAAATAAATGCAAGCAAAAATCAACAAGACGATGGGTATGTATTCTGTAGATGTTAGCAGTTGTTGGTCAACGTTAGAACGGCCTAGTTAGACTTATTTTCTTTGATAGGTTGCTGTGGTCTATGCTTTGACTCTACTTAAGTTATTTTTTTAACTCGGAGGATGCTTTCAATCACATCCTATGATTAAAAAAAAAAAATGAAACGTTAACTGAGTAACGCTAACTAAAAAGCTAATTAGCAAGCTAATGGCAGCAGCCTCTGTTCTTCAGGAAGTTAGCCAGTTAGCATACATGGATTTCTAACCGGTATCCGCAGTTAGTAATTCAAGTTTTGTTCCCACGTGGCTGGTAACTTATTGATTCGATACGAAGTTGGAAAACGTAAATGTAGCCGATAGCCAGCAGCACTTTGCAAAGACTGTGCTAAGTTAGTGGACTTAAATCAATGCTAGCAGCATTGTGCTGAGATGTTGTCAAGCAAGGTGAACACAATCCATGTTCATTTCATTAACTAACTACATTTAGACGGATGTGATTGCACGGTGTTGTGTTTGACTGTGTAGACGACGACTTTTCACCCGTTTAATTGTGAAGACACATCTTTTGAAATAAGATGGGTTATGTGTTGTTGATTAGTTGACCTCGTTGGGAAGTCCTCAGCCAGACTAGCATTGACGTGGCTGGTGTGTTTGTGTCTGCGCTGTGCAGATATTGAATTGCCGCGCGTTTATATGCAAGACCTCATGAACTTACAGGCAATTTTTCTGTTTTCCCTCCCAGCAAAATGTTTATTGGTGGCCTCAGCTGGGACACCAGTAAGAAAGACCTTAAAGATTACCTTTCTAAATTTGGAGAAGTCCTGGACTGCACGATCAAAACAGATGCCGTTACCGGAAGGTCTAGGGGTTTCGGATTTGTACTCTTCAAAGATGCAGAGAGCGTTGAAAGGGTAAGCCGTGTTGCACCTTCATAAATATGCTGTATGTTAATCTGATCAGAGACGATACGAATAGCTCTGTGCTTAAATGATTTGACCTGATAATGTATAATTTTGCTACAGATTGTATTTGTTCACGACAGCATGAAGAACGACGCACTAAATACCCTATTGTGTGTTCAGGTCTTGGAGCTGAAAGAGCACAAGTTGGATGGAAAGCTCATTGATCCCAAGCGGGCCAAAGCCATGAAGGGAAAGGAACCTCCTAAGAAGGTCTTTGTTGGTGGTCTCAGCCCTGAAACAACAGAAGACCAAATTCGAGAATACTTTGGAACATTTGGAGAGGTACGTTGGTTGCAAGGCAAGCATAAAAGGGGAATTTCAATTTTGTAGGCCTGAATATCTAAAGCTTTAGAAATCTAATCTGTCTGTGTTGGAAAATTCAGATAGAAAACATTGAACTTCCCATTGATGCCAAGACCAATGAAAGGAGAGGATTCTGCTTTGTGACCTTTGTGGAAGAGGAACCTGTTCAGAAGCTCCTGGAGAACAGATACCATGAAGTTGGACCAGGAAAGGTACAAAGAATATTTTGACCTCGGCTCACTATAAATATTTCTATTTTTATTGAAGTGTGGTGACGAATTTTAATCTCCTATCCCCATTTTCTGACAACGCTCTGTATGCGATTTCTTAGGTTTGCTTGTAAAGTATGTGCCGAATGTTATTTATAAGTAGTAAATATATATTAAATATATATTGTAAATATCATTGTTCAACCCAGCCCATCTGGTAATTTTTCCTTGTTGTAAGTATAGTTTGACCAATCAGCAGTCTCTTATCAAGTGATTCTTTCTCGTCCTTAGTGTGAAATCAAGGTGGCACAGCCCAAAGAAGTCTACAGGAAACAACAGAACAGGGCAGAAGGCAGAGGAGGTTTTGGTGGTGGTGGTGGTGGCGGCGGCGGTGGAGGGAGAGGAGGATTCCGCGGGCGTAGTAGAGTTGGAGGTAGGAGCAGGCCTTTGTCTTCCCTGCCTACACAGCTGATTTGTTTTAGACAAAGTGAAGATTGACCAGCAGTTGTCTAAGGAACAGTCTGGAAAAATTGTCATTGTCATGGAACAAAGGGCCAATGGGGGAAAAGACAACCAAGGTTTCCCCAAATGCTTGTAATTTTGTCATCTGCATTGAACTCAACCATGAATTAGTGGCCCAGACCAATGCCCATTTATAGGCTCCCTAGGTTTTATCTGGTTTTGTCAGGTATTATGCCATACTGAATGGCAATTTGTGTTGCATTGGTAAACAGAATGATCCGTTTTTAGTAACGCAGACCTCCAATTAGGGGTGTGCATTGGCACTGCCCTCACGATTCGATTCGATTATGATTCGTCAGGTAACGATTCAATTTGATTCTATGATGCACTGCGATCCATCAAAATTCTACTGCACACAAGGCAAATTTTTTATCAGTCATGAGGCAATACAAGCAGATATTAAACAACAGATTTTATTGGCTGCTATGTGTCTCCGTCTATCGTGGTCATCTCCCTCCGCCTCAGCCATCTTGCTCGTTGTTGTTGTTGTTGTAATTCCCCCGGAACCGGAAGTATTTGAAACTTCACAACTTTATTTTCCGCCAGAAAATAAACGGTGCCATAATCGATTATGGCACTTTGCCACATCGATGCTGAATCGTTCATGCCCTGCATCGCGATGCATCGCTGAATTGATTATTGTTGACACCCCTACCTCCAATGTCCACTTCTTTTAAGGAAAGAAGTGGAAATTGCTCACATTTCTTTCCTAACGTTGAGGCAGATAGTTGTCTGGGCACATCTGTATGTTGTGGCAATTGTGTTTACAGTATGTGTATGTGCAAAGGGGTTGCCACTAGACCTTACAGTTGACACAGTTTGTGTAAGCCATGTAAGTTTGTGTAAGTAAATGAATGTGTCGTAGCAGCAGATTCTTTTATAAATCTGACCTTTTTTTTCCCAGGCCAAAATTACAGTCAGGGCTACGGCAATTATTACGGACAGAGCTATGGTGGCTATGGCGATGGATACAGTCAAGGATACAATGGCTATACAGGCTATGACTACTCCGGCTACAACTATCAGAATTATGGATATGGCCAGGGTTATGATGACTACAGTGGTAAGGACCTTATAACATGTCTGACTCGGTAATGATTGTTTTGAAAATATTTTCATTGAGGACATGGTCTGGGAGGATCAACCCATAACCATGTTTGGCATGAACTGATAAGGGTAAAGAAATTTGCTTTCACTTTTCTATTCTTGTTCCTACTGAATGCACTCAGTTACCTAACAATTGAGCTATGGGTTGGATCTACCTGGGACCTTTCCTTTGGTTGGTAGTGATTGAATTAATGGCAACTTTAACCAAAAAAAATGATATGCTGCACATTTCAAATTGTGATGTGCTCAAGTGAATGACAAATGACAAAACATGGTTTGTTTAATTTCTTCATTCAGGCCAGCAAAGCAGCTATGGCAAGGCATCACGAGAAGGCGGAAATCATCAGAACAATTACCAGCCATACTGATGGATTGTCTAGGCCCGCTTAGATCATTTTATTTCCCTTGGTAAGATACTGAACTAAGCTATAGCTTTGGCCTAACCACAAATTTAAAGATCAATAGACACATAAAACAATTGGAAACTATGAGACAAACTTTACATCACATTTCTAATCCAAATGTCGAAATTAACAATAAATGTCTATAGATCTTTAATTGCTAATGCTGGTTTAGAGGTTTGCCTCAAGTTTCCTTTATTTATTTATTTATTTTGAAAGCTTTCAGGAAAACGTAAGTGTTTTCTGTAGATTTCCTCTCCTTTTTTTTCTTGGTCTCTTCCTCCTGCTTTTTAACAGGTGATCATAAGGATAGAGCATAGAGACTTGATAGCATTGTTAACAGGTAACGTACTGGTAATGGCCACAGAGTAAGGAGCTATCCTTATTTCTCCTCTCCTTTCCTAATTCTGATATTGTACCTTGTTTGTACCTGCCAGCGGGAACTTCATTGCAGGCCGTGTGTCACCTGACCACAAATCTCTGGGCGTCGCACATAGCGGGCAGAGAGCCAGGCATGCACAAGAAAACGCTGTCCTGTGGTATGGTCTCTTCAACCTTCCTGTACCAGCGTTAATAAAAAACAAACAAACAAGCAGTCAAAGAAAGCACACACAGCAAAAACAGCATAAACTGAGAAAGGAAGAACTTCTCTTAACAAATTTTCCTTAAAGTTGTTGTGAATGTTTTTGTTAACAATTTTTTGAAATGGGTCTCTTACAGGGCTTTTAAATTTTAAAAAGCGATTTCAAGGTGTCATTTATTTATTGTGCTCTTCTCTGTTTAATTTTAGTGTCCTTGTATTTCAGTTCTGGAACTTCAGAGGTTTTTAATTTCATTTTATTTTCGTTTTCTTAAATAATCCCCCTGTAAAATTGCATAAACTCATAATGCTTGCTTTTTCTTTAGAGCCCCTAGAGAACTCCAAATGATACATCATGAACCTTTTTTTGGTGATAAATATTATTATTTTTTTTGTAAAGCGAAAAATACATTTTAAAGATCATATGTAAACGCACTCTGCTGAGCCAAAAAAAGCTGATCCGAAAATCCACCCTTAGAACCAGCCAAAGGCATCTAATTGATTAGTAATGTCCCTAAACTGGTGGAGAAGTCACTGTCTGTATACGTGATCAGATGCACTCCTTAATGGTGGTGTTGTCCACCATAGCAGAGGAGCTGAAGCTTTTGCTGGCTGTTTTCTTCTCTTTGCTTTCCTTCCTCTTGAATAACTGAAAGTTCTACATATGATCTTTAATCTGGTGAAGTACATCTTTCGTAGCTTAAACTTGGCAGCTCAAGAAGTGAACAGTCAAACAAGGAGATGAAGTTTTTTTCTTTTAAAGAAAAACTTCACTTAGTCCTGGTTGGCAGATCGAAGCGTCTGACATGCATTTTCTTTCAATTTTCTGTTACAGATGGACAAGCTGACAGTGAGAGTGACTACCATGGAAGGCAGTTTGTGGATTCCTGTTCCTAATGAATCAGTCTTCGCATATTTTTCATAAGAGTCCCTGATTTTCAGTTGTCCTCTGGAGATGGAAAAAAAACGCTTGTACATAGTGAGAATTTTTAGCAATTGTCCTTTTTTTGGGGTTTATTTTTCCTCCCGTCTTCCCCTCCCCTTACTCATGTCCTCTTGTGCTCTGTTGAAGGTGTTGTAGCGTTTGAGCTTACCTTACGTTCTTAAATCTGTATTCAGAAAGTGACCTTTTTGTTTCTGTTTTAATTTTCTCAGATGTTTTGGATAAAGGGATCATTAAATCAAGGGTACCATAAATATGTTCTTATTGTGGTGTTTTGCTTTTCTCTGTCAACTTGGTAGGATTGATTAATTTGCCACCAACAACAAGAGTCTGAACTGAAGTTAGAAAATTGGGCAGAGAGAATTTTTAAGTTTGGGGGTGGATTTTAGCGTGTGATTCCAAAAACAATTTCACAAAAGCTTTTTTGATTGCCAATCACTAAAATCAGTATGATTTAGTATTTAATCTGTGTGCCACAGTCTTAATGTATGACAACACTTAGGGCAGGTGACATATTCAATTTAATTCAATTTTATTTATATAGCGCATTTTTACAAAAGGCATGTCACAAAGCGCTTAACACAAGAGGCCCAATGAGCAACAGGGGCAAGGAAAAACTCCCTAGCAGCGTTTTTTGTTTGTAGAGGAAGAAACCTTGGGCAGTTCCGACAGCTCAAGGGGCTAACCCAACTGCCTAGGGCAGGTTTTCAGTCTCTCAGATGGCAGGTAGTCCACTATTATTCCATTAGATACACATTACAAGAACATTTTGGTAAATAAAGTAATATAGGAGTTCCATTAGAATCCCAGGATATAGTCCCATGTCATTAGGCGCAGTCAAGCCAGGGGCCAGCTAGAGGCTGTATCGATTATGTCAGGGTCATCTGTGAAGCTGAAGGCAGACCGCCCAGGAAGCCAGAGATGCAGGATCAGGCAGTGGAAGGCAGGGGTGACCCTCAGCAGGGAGGCAGTGGCATGGACAGTGGAGTGGGTTGAGGACCATTCAGGAGTGCCACCAGATCATGTTGGAAGAAGGTCCCAGGAGGTGCAGGCGCAGGCAGTGGAAGGCAGTGATGACTCATGGCAGGGTGGTAATGGCATGGAAAATCAGAGAGGAGATGAGTTAGAACAGTCTCCATCAGATTTCAGAGAATGTGAGTTATATAACCATATACAGTTGTTGGCTAAGTGAAGAGAGAGAAGTAAGTAGAGAGGAGGAGAAAGAATAGTGAAAACTGTACGGGTTAACAGATGGGTGGATTGTGGCGGCATTAAACTATAGCAGCATAACTAAGGTATGATGTATAACAAGCCAACACCACCAAAGGAAATGGTCAGTGGCCACCAAGGCCTGGACGGGAGCTTACAGCAGAGGCAGTCCTTTCCAAGAATACCCAATAATATGCCAATAAGTCCCTACTCCTACCAATGTTTTAGATGAAGTCATATGTTGGAAAGGGCAGAAGATTCAAACATTTGAAGGACACTTGAAACAACCTACAAGTCTGCTTGAAAGATTTTATGGGGAAGAAATCTGACTTTGAAAGTCATGGTCTTTTCTTTAACTTCAGCGCCATCTGGTGGGAGTGGTGTAGCAACACATTAACATTTCTCATCAAGATGACGGTATTTTTAAGCTGTAGAGGCATGGCAATGGTATTTGTTATAGTATAATTTTTAGTGGGCCTTTTTTGTCTTGGGAGTATTATCTATATTTTATGTTGCTTTCGATAAAAACATAGGTAAAGAACCTACAAACATAAACGTTTCATTAAACAAGTTCATTAGTCTCAAGGCTCGGCTAAAATGTATAATAGCCCAATGCCTGTGTAAACACCCACTGTGAAGACATTGGTTTAGGAGTGATCATGTGTTATTCTTAATTACTTATTTAGTGTAAAAAATATACAAACACGTTTTTTTATTTAAAAGCAGCACCAAAGACCTTTTAAAAACTTAAAATGTTTTCAAAATTATGTTTTCATCATCTCGTAACAAGGTGAATGATACTTGCTGCATTTGCTCTGCGAACCCTCTATCGGCTTTACGGCACTAAACAAGTTTGCCCAATCAGGTAGCGATTTGTAGTCCAAGTAAAACTACAATTGACTTGCCTTATGGCAAGCTTCCGTTACAATCTGTAGAGGGTGCTATTTTCAAAACTCCTTGGAGCTGCTTTAATTATTTGGCCCTATATATTATCTGTACTTTATTACTTACAGCTCGCCTTGTCAAGTTTGCTGTGCTGTTGGTAGAAACAAAAGCAAGAAAATTTGGTACAGCATTGAGAATTGTCTACCATCATGACCACTACAAATTCAATTCAGAATCTAATTCCAATCTAATCCAGATCTATCCCATAATGGCACAAAATTAAAATCTGTAAAGGTAAACGATATTTCATGCTCACGTTTAAAATGTAGTGAAGGCAGAGGTACAAACATAGTATGGAAAATGTAGTGGTGAAAGTCAAAAGTTTCTAAAAAATACTCAGGTTGCTTACAGATAACAACTGTGGCTGGGAGTCTGGCTATGCCTATTCTTGAGTGCACACTCAGTGATAACCACAAGATGGCGCATTTTTTCCTGGGTAATAATGTTTCAGGGCCTATCAAAACACTTTTATACAGCAACTAAACACATTAGGCTGTTTTGAGGTTTATAACATGATAAGGATGTCGTCTCAGAATATATTTTTACAACTCACAGAGCTAGCCTCTGTGCTAATCTGGGATGTTGCTAGATGAGAAGTCTACTAGTGTTGGCTCTCGCCCAGTGGTGAGTGGATGCTCCCCCTCGCCAGCTCATCCTGTTTATCCTGGTAGTCTGTCAAGAAGCTGTCAGCAGTAAACTTTACAGAACCAACTTGAGAAAACTATGAATTTAGATTTGAGATATGGTGGTGATTTGCAGCCACCATGTGGCCAATGCCTAGACTAGAGCATAACAGTATATAGCTGGTAACAGTATGTTTAATAGCCTTCTGAACTCATCAGTCTGCCATTTACCCATATCTTGTTCCTTTCCCGTTTTATTTATTTATTTATTTATTTATTTATTTAACCAAAAATATAGCCAGGTTATATGCTAATTAAGCAATTACGCAATAGCCTATAACATATGTCGGGAGTGTTAGCGGATTTCCCCACATGTGAGGTCAAAGGTTGCAGGCACGGAACAAAAAATGCTGAGAATGCATGTGACCAAATCGAAATTGATAAATAGTTCAAAAGGACCAAACTGTTGTAGGCTTAGTACAGGGGTGGGTAATTATTTTCTAGCCACATGAAAAATCTGTGCTGTGTTGTAGGGCGGAACCAACAATAATTTAATTCTGCTCATTATTAATTTTCTCCCATTGTAAAAAAAAAAAAACAGTAAACAAATCATTGTTATCAGTTGCTACTGAAAATAATTTGTTTAAATGTATAGGCCCAAGAGGAAAATAATCACCACTGTACAGAGAGAGGCAAAAGTATCACAGATGTATTGCATAAACAGCATAAACACACTTGTTTTTAGTTTAATTAAAATGTAAATATATGTACAGACTACAATATGTCTATAATACATATTATGTATGGCCATTTTGGTTTTGGAAGAAAGATAAAGAGAAATGTTGGTCAGATTTATACTCTGGTGGCCTCTGATTCATAGATTAGAGACGGTAGTGAGCACATCCCACGTTGAGGTGCAGGGCAAAAAAGTGGACAGTACTAAAAGAAAAAGGAATACCCGCACACTTCTGAAACTCCCATACTTTTAATGATGGTACTGCTGCAACGTTTCGACCCTAATGGGTCTTCATCAGGCAAATCATTCATAGCCACGTGTGTGTCTGAGTTTTTATAAGCAGCATAAATATATTCATAAATATATTCCAAACTAGGATGTACCTAAAAATTGTTAGTATTCTTTCCTGTTCATCCCCATTTGCAGTTTACTATGTTCGCCTCATTTATTGTGTGTGTGTGTGTATGTGATAATCCTTTTATTTCTTACCAACTTCTATATTTGCTCTGTGTTAACAGCTTGTTTTTGTCTTACAGCACCTGTTGGCTGTCACATGTGAACTTAAGTTTGAGTTCATTGCCGGAGAGGACAGTCAAAAATAAATGTTGCACCCACAGCAAAAACGTGTCTCTGGGGTAGTGAAGGTGGACCCTCTTAGTCTCCTGTGTCAAGGAATAGACACGATGACATCCTCCTAGCATTGCCTTGTATGGGACAGGGTTCAAGTGATATAGTAGATTGACTATCAACTGTTGGTAGACATACCAAGGTAGTGCAACACAGGACAGCTTTACGATACATGAGGTAGGATTATAGAACATGCTTTGAAATATCCTCAATTAATGCAATAGCAACAGGGCCTATCATGGCATGTTTAGGATGAGTTGGTTGGTTAATATGTTCAATGGCATGACCCTAGTAAAACTGCATTGGGTGGCCATTTATTTATTTTCAACACAGGGATTATTTATGATTTATTAATTAAAGAGTTATTACTCTGTCACTTAGCTATATGCTGTTTAAATGTGGCAAAGATTTATATATATCTATATATATATATATTATAGTGCTGGTATTGATGTGTACTTTAATGACTCTCTATTTTTTCTAGACTACCATTTCCAGAAGTTTGAATGTTTGACCTATTATTAAACATTAAAGAATTATTTTGCTTTGCCAAGAGGAAGCAGTAGGCTACTGGAATTTGTTTTGCACTGGACAAGAGTTTGTTATTTATTCAGCTAGAAATGGATATAGCCTCTTGCCAAACTTCCAGGGGAAATTGTTAAGACTACTCACAGTAATACTGCCAAGTTCTTTCAGGGGAGACTTTATGAGCTGCTGACTTATAAGCATCTGCATGTGATACGATGTGTGTATAACATCAGTCTATGAATATTCAAAGTCTATGAAAGTTGGGCTGGCACAATTCATTGCATTCGTAGGTTTGATGGTGACAAATAACATGTGGTCAGTTCAGCTGCTGCACAATTCCTTGCATTCAAAGGCTGTGAAAGTTGGGCTGGCACAATTCCTTGTATTCGCAGGATTGATGGTTACAAATTACATGCAGTTCAGATGCTACACAACCCATCATTATTTAAAGGGATAGTTCGGTTTTTAACACATTGAGCCCCTTTCACAGGTTGTCTAAAATGAAATAAAGTGGTTGACACCAAAATCTTGATGATTGCTCCTGTCTCGGCTATTTGGGAAATATAGAATCGCCTCTGCCTGCCTTTAAAATGGCTAGCAATGGGCATGTGTTGTTTCTATCCTTAAAACACTGGTTTTAAAAAAAAGTGCTACTCATGGAGTGATTAGTGGTGCTTGCTGATGTTCCAACCCAAGTATCGTGGCAAAATACAGTTTCTGTCATGTTTTATTTGCCATTTTGTAAGTCCCATAGGGATCTATTTGCTCCTTCATATAAACAAAGTGCCAAATAAAACATGACGGAAGCTTTATTTCGCTACGATACATGTTTTGGAACATCATTGAGCACCACTAACCACTTGGTGAGTAGCACTTTTTTAAAACCAGTGTTTTAAGGATAGAAACAACATATGCCCATTGCTAGCCATTTTGATGGCAGGCAGGGGCGATTCTACATTTCCCAAATAGCCGAGACAGAAGCAATCATCAAAATTTCGATGTCAACCACTTTACTGCATTTTAGACAACCTGTGAAAGGGGCTTAATGTGTTCAAAACCGAACTATCCCTTAAGGTCATCAAAGTATACATACACTTAAATCAGACAGTGGAGAGGCGCGTTCTGTATCAACATCTGTATCATCAAAATGACTTTTACATGCATTTAAGGTATAACAAAAGGCACAATGTATCGTACATTTTACTGAGCCATAATTGAATCATTTGGCCTTGATTATAAGAGGATGATGGAGAGGAATAGTTTTGCCTTATTGATAACAATTGAATGACACTCAAACCCTACGTCACCAGAGGCATTGCACTACATATTTGGGTAGTAAGACTTGTCAGGAATATGGCAATATAAGAATTAAGATGGTATGGCATACTGTTTTAGCCAGAATAGTGCCACCTAGTACCTCCACTCGGTATCACAATTTTGCTATGCACAGTCAGAGATCTCTCCATTAACAAGTTTCCTCCAGCTAAATTTTTGGAACGAAAAATTAGATTTTAGGCAGTCAGCAAACTGGCACTGGCATGCCCACTATTTTTAGAGTTCACAATAAGTATTTGCCCACAAGAACAGTTGACTGGTTCCTGGCGCTTTGCACAAGGTGAAACGTGAAAGTGTTTGGTGCACTATGCTATATGGCTATACAATAAAGTTTGATACAATACTCTATGGCTTTGTAAAAGAGATGTTTTATTAATGTCTAATGTCTTATCAACCTTCACATTTTATTTATATTCAATTAAATCTTTTGTTGTACCGAGAAAAGTCATACGACTGCATCATAATACTCATTGCTGTTGGCCCTGGTGAAATCAAAATGTTGATCTGCTGGACAGAGGTCTGACCATAGGTTTTAATATGGAAGAGAATTATTATTTTGTGGTGGTGGTGGTGGAGGTGGGGTTCAGCGATGTGATTTCAGATGATTTCTAACCCAGGTTATTCAGAATCTGTTGATCAGAGGAATGCACCAGGTTCTCAACCTTTTTTTTTTCGTGAAGCCCACCTTGCCTGTGTCCACAACACCAGCCACCCCCCCCCACCTTCTCCAACACCAAATCCTACCCACATAAACCCACTAAAAGAATAGAGTGATTAATCGCAAACTTTTATTTTTTTGTTATCAGGTGTCTCTAATACACAAGACACTCAAAATGTGTTTCAGCAGGTGTATAAAATGTTATAAAATATTTTGATTATCTTATTGGGTGTGTTGTTGGGATTCCATAGTTTGTATAAATTTGCACAAATATAATTTTGGTGACATAACAACCTCAACCTAGACAAAATTGCGCACCCCCTGTAATCTCTAGCGCCCAGGTTAAGAACCACTGCTACAGAAGACAGTGCTCTTTCTTTTTATTTTCATATTTGCCACATTTGAATAAAGAGATCATATGATATTTCACTGATAAATGGATGAGAAGGAAGGAGCTCTAATACTTGAAGAAGATCTAATATTTGATTTATTTTATTATGTAATATTGTGTATTATTATGTAAAGGGCACTGCCATTCACATTGGCACACAGTACTGTGACACTATTAGAAAGCTCAGGTTGTGCAGTTTCAATATGTACTGTATATGCTATGTCTCTGTGTAATCTCTGAGTAATTACATAGAAAAGAATGAACTCCATGAAAATCCTGCAAGCCATAAATAGTTTGTTTAACTAGGCAAATGCAGTATAGAATTGTACAAAGGATATTGAGATTTTAATAACCTGACCGAAAATGTCTTCAAAGGCATTGATTTTGTATTTGATTTGTAATCTGTGCTGCAATCTTTCCAATATTGTCCATCTAGTTTTGAGCATCATACAATTAGTTTAGTATAAAATAGTTTTGCACTAATAGCAAGTTTATAGTTTGAATATTATACTGTACATACAGTTATTGGCCTCATAAGGAAGCACCCCCACTTTCCAGATCTGCAAATCTGATCCATGCATATAAATATGCTTGGCTGTACATACAATAGCATTGTTTGTTACAGACACCCACATATCACCCACAAGTCTGGGTATTTTTTCATAAGGATTATAAAGTCTCTTGGGGTTCTTGATAACACAGAAACACACCACATGGCCTTGATCTTTTAGTGCTATTTATTTTAGGCCACTTTATTTTGTGTCTGTCATCTGTCTTTACTTTAGCATAAGTCCTGAGCACCTGTGATTTTTCATTAGTACAGTAATATGTACAGGACGACGGAACCACCTCAGGTGCCCACAGGTAGGCTGCAAAGAATCACCAATCTCCAATGTTTCACTCCTTAACGCCCTGGAACGTCTCCCTGTGACTGTCACCTCATGCAGCTGATAGTTCTTCCCTCCTGTGCCTGATGTTTCTTCTCCTCCCGCCTTCTGTGATAAAACTGTGGTCCTCTGCCTGTGATTCCCCTCTGATGGCAGTCCTGCAGCTTCCTCAGGACCTGGCCATGTCCAGCATCCCTGCCAGAGTGCAATCTTACAGCATGACAAGATGTACTGTGGGTATCAGGGCATTAGGGCTGGTTCACAGTGTGCAGCTTTTTTCCTGAATTACAGGGGAAGGTTCAGAGGACAGGGAAGCATGTCATATGTTTCCTACTACACAGTCCCTTTGCACAGCCAAAACTATCCTGTAATCAGGTGCCAGTGAAATGCAGGCATAAACATTAAATAAATTATAGACTATGTCACCACACACCGTTGAAACTTCTTTTAATTGAGCAACACATTTCACAGGTTGCTTCATTTTATTGAGCAATCTGCAAAACACATTGCTCAATAACCTAAGTTTCAACAGTGTGTGGTGACATTTTGTATAATTTATTGTCTGTAATGTAATGTTTTTGATTGACAACTCCCTCCCTGGTTGTCTGATTTTCTTCTCTGCCTTGCTATATGGCCTTGATCTTTTAGTGCTCTTCTTCCATCCGTGTCATCCCCACGACCACCATCTTCTTCCTCTTGGAATCGTGTCGATTCTCCCCACCCTAAGACTGCACATTATTATTTTTTTAGCAATTAGACACAAGAAAAGGCAGTTATATAGCTTGAGCTTGACTATGCTCTGAAACTCTTTAAGGCTTATAACAGTATAAGTAAGTTATGTGTTCAAATGCTTTAGTAAAACTCAATTCATAAAAAGTGTAACCAAGTTCCATTGAAATAATGATCTTGCGTCAATCCGAGAGACAAAACATGTTGACTTTGATAGTAAACAGTGAAAATGAATTTCTTCAGCAGTCTTTATACAGGTGTAACTAAGTCTTCCAATCATTGGAAAAGCACACAATATTCTTAAGATTCAAATTAAAATAATTCTGTTTAAATATATAGTGGTAGTATAATGTGAAGTTGAACATACATCTCCAGATCCACTCTCAAACCTGACTGGGGAGTGACCTGGGATTATCCAGGCTGATCTCATTTTACATCACTCATTACAACTCATTACATTAGCCATCCTCTGATTGATGACCACCAACTCTGGCCCCATGAAAATGTAATGGGCATAAATGCTGAACATCGCTAACCCTCCACAGCAAAATGCCAACCCTCCACAGCAAAATGCCAAGAGGGAGAGCCATGTCTTCATAAAGTGGTTCCCTATATGCCCCCCTTGTAGCTATGGTTATTAAGATTGTAGTATGGTGTGACGCCCCTCTGCTCCCCATGCTGACTGTCTCCGAGTCTCTGTGACGGCCGCATTGGGACTCAGTTTCCCAGTCTGCTTTGGGATTGTCAATTAGGGCCAATCGCCCTCACCTGGTGTTAGCAGGCATATAAGCTTGCCGTTCCCCCAGTTCGGGAGCTTCTGCTCCTCTCTCATTTCTTTCCTCTCTCACACACACACACACACACACACACACACACACACACACACACACACTTCGACAGACACACGTCATCTGACCCACACGCATACACTTTTATTTGTTATTCCCCTCGACACTTTTCACTTAAATAAACTTTTTTTCTGTTTTTGAACCCTTCCCAGATAGCAAAGATTTTGGCTGTTCTTTGGCAAACATCTGGCGTTTTTGGGTTTATTTTGGCAAACAAATAAGTATGGAACTACTATCTGGTTTATCTATGGCAGAGTTGTGGTTGACCAGAAGTAAAGAATAAGGTATGGCATAACTTTGGCAAACGTATGGTAAACCATAATAAATTCCAAAGGCGGGTAATAGCAGATAACTTTTTGGCCCAGTTTTGGCGTAATCTAACTTCGCCAAACGATTGCCACAGACTGTAAAAGGGCGGGACTTTGTCCCGCACAATTCTGGGTGCATTTTGGCAACTGTCTGGTAAGCCGCAAGGTTTAAAGTAAAACCGGGAAATTTTAGCATTCAACTCAGAGAAGATCCCCGTCCTCCATTTACTCTGCTGTGACCTCTGTTGGTAAGTCTTTTCTTCCTTGGAAATATAATTTTAAGTCTTTTAATGGCTATAGGTTAGCATTTTGATTTTGTTCAGATTTATTAAATTGACACACATACCGTATGTTGATAGATTACCGGTATACATTTTAGAAATGTCCTTCAAAGTTTAAGCCTGCACGATTTCACCATAGATTGGTTAGGCTGAGACTAGCCTAAAGTGTGTGGTGTAAGACTAGCCTGAATTACAACGTGAATATCTGAACCTCGAAATTGTTTGAACTGATTTTGTGTCGTAGTCTGTTTTAATATCCGTTGTGTCTGAGTTGAATTGGCTGTAGAAAGCAAGTTAGCATCCATAGCAACCATTAGCAATCCATTAGCAACCATAGCACCCTATGTCGCTTAGCCAATTGATTATTTTCTAACAGCAATAAAGGTTGAATCAAATCAAATCAGATATTACTCACTGTCTCTATGATTTAACAGATTTAGTTTTTAAATGTCTTAGATTAGGCCTAATTTAAAGGTGACAGAGTCACATGCTCACATATACTGTAGGGATGACTAAAATAATTCACATTGATTATATAATTAACTATTGTTCTATAATATTGTGTTGTCAGATGCCGTCAGAAGAAATCCTAACGTAAGGTGTTGGAGCTGGAGCAAAGGTGAGAGCATTTTTTTAGCAATGTTTTTATTCAGTATGAAGACATGCAGTACCTAACCGTATACATTCTGTTCCCACAGACACAACAAAGTTATCTGTGTGCAGCTTCAGGAACTCCAGATCTCGGCCTTCATTTAATTACAAAGACACCTTGTGGTAGGCTGTTATACTTTCTCTTAACATCACCTTGCAGTTAACGTGCATAAATACTTTTTGGAGACCGACTGTCTGATTTAACCGAACTGATCTAATCCCCGTTGTTGATTAAAGGGTAATCTATCTAAAGTTAGGCTACCATACCGGTGAGAAATATTACGCTACAGCTTTTGCCGTAGGCTATTATATCTACCCCATCTGTAGACCAGAATATCCGTTGGCCCAGCTAACCGATGCCATGGGTGACAGGTAGCAGAATTTCTAATCGGAAATGCAGGCAGTTTCTGATCGTCGGGGTATCCTGTCAAAGAGGCTATGTTTTTGCTTGGGTTTGTATGTTTGTCTGTTATGATAACAGTATGGTATGGTATGGTGCATGTGAATTCACATCATAATTAATGGGATTGTGTTGGTGAGTGGTGTGTTATTATGCTAATATATTGTATTTTAAAATTTCCCGATGCACTCCAGAGATTTTTGCAGAGACCCTCACCTGAAGAAAGCTCAGCAGAATCCTCAGGTTCACCTCTCTCTGAATCTTGTAAGTTTGTTTATTTATTATAGTTTTTGGTAGTAATAGCATTAGTTTTAGGAGTAGTGGGCTATACATGCATACAATATTAATAAAGCTATAATCATCTGTTGTAGGAGTAGGCTATGTTAATTGTTAGTTGTCTGTCATGATTGGACTTTGATAAGATTTTCAGGAAGTGTTAAATCTATATCTGTTAAAATTACTGACACAGACTTTCTTGTGTATGTCTTCAATTTCAGATGCTGTTAGGCGCAATCCGGTCTGCTTGGCAGCAACGTACCATGAAATTACAGAGGCCAACCAAACACAGCCAGTACCCTACCAGTGTTTCCCCTAGGATCTCATTGAAGGTGCGGCGGATGAGAGAAAAATACCGCTAATCGGTGTTGTAACGTAACCTGACGACCGGGGGGGGGGGGGGGGGGGGGGGGTTAGGATAAACGTTCAAAAAGCGCTAATCGCTCCAAAAGTGCTAATCGCTCCAAACCTAAAGTAACGTGAGGACGGGGGGGGGGGGAGTTCTGTTGAAGGCTTGAAGGTGCGGCGGGCCGCCGCAGTCAAATGTACATAGGGGAAACCCTGCCTACCATCTACCGAGACCCACACAGCCAACACAATAAATAAATAAATAATAAATGCAAATCTGTTTTTATGTTTTGTGTATAATAGGCTATTTAACCACACATAACACTTTGGGCCAGTTATGGCATTACTTTGGGCGAGTTATGGCTTCTTTTTGGCAAGGTTTTGGGGAGTTGGCCAAGCATAAATAACACTTTGGGCCAGTTATGGCATCACTTTGGACAAGTTATGGCTTCTTTTTGGCAAAGTTTTGGGGGGTTTGGCCTTTCTTTGGTATACTTCTGGCAACAATTTGGTATGCCAAACTTAGTTTTGGCTAGGCTTTGGCTGGGTTTTGGCCTCCTTTGGTTTTCTTTTGGCATGCCTAATTTGGCCCAAATTTGGGCCATACATCAACCCAAAGCTTTCCCAAAATGGCATGCCATATTTGGGCCATAATAATTTTGCTATCTGGGTTGTTTGCTTGCCTCTTTTTATGTTGCGACTTGTTGCGAGCCAGGCGTAACATAAAATTGGGATCTCGTCGGGATTTTTGATTTTCCTTTTTTTTTGCTTGTTCAATGGGTTGAAAGGCTACTATAGAGAACGCTTACCGGTGACGTCACCATCCACGCACTTCAGGTAAAAAGCAGTTGCTCAGCTGGGTCGTAGGATCCTTTCCATCGGGCACTGAGTTATTGTTTTCCGGTTTGTTTTCGTTTCGTGTTTCTGTTCTTCAACGTCGGAGGCTATCCTGGGAGGGAGTTTTCTGAACTTCTCAAAGGGGCATGTGAGCACAGCTGAACTCCTAGAGGACAGTAGCCTCAAACCCGGCACGTCTTGAAGCGACAGGTGTAGGACAGATAGCAGTAACGTGAGGACTGGAGTGCGTGGTAACGTTGACCATCCCGGTGAGTATTGTTCTCATTCTTTTTTTTCCCCGTTTCTCTATGGTAGCGCATATTGAGAGAGTTTTCATGTGTGTGTGTTCGTGTGTGTGCATGCATAACGATTAAACGTGGAATCGTCAGTGTTTTGTGGGCTTTGCATAACTTGTTGCTCAGCCTTTTGGTTTGCATGGTCGTGGTGGCCTGCTGTTTTGATTTTCAGAGCGACGTTAGTTCCTGTGCGAAAATTTCATTGTTAGTGACGAAAGTAAAATAGTTTTGCTTTGTAAGGTTTTTTTGTCTGCAGCAGTTTATATTGTTAGCCTTAGCATTGGCCTATAATAGACTATATTTAGTCTGAGCATCTTTTGTTTGAGTGCCTAGTATTAGTAGTTTTACGGTAATAAACCGGCTTTTTCCCCGACGTGGCTTGGCCAGCCTGTTTGAGATCAGTCGCTGTTTTACCACTGCAGGGAGTTGGGTGTATTAGGTAATGGTTGTGTTAGCTAGTCTGGGGACGCCTAGGTTTGCTGACCAACCATTGGCTAATTGATTTTTTTTCTCTCCCTTTTGTCTACTAGTTCTTAAAGTTTGTTTAAATACATACACTTGTTTGGTTAAATAAATAGTGATGGCTGGGCTAGTAGAAGATTTTATTGCTGCCCCTTCTGTTGAACTGTTGGGTCATTGTAGTAAGGAACAGCTTATTCAGATAAGGGAGCATTATGAAATGACTCTCAGTTCACAAGTCAGAAAGACCAAAGCTGTTTTGCTGCAGGCAATTGTTACATATTTGACAGAGCGTGGGGTGCTACCTGTAGCTTCAGGACACCACAAGGTCCCTCTCACGCCCATGTCGGATAAAGAAGTCAGAATGAGAGAAATGGAAGTTCAGGAGAAGAGTTTTGATCAAGAGATTGCATTAAGGAAACTTGAGCTGGAGCGGGAAGAGCAACAGAGGCAGTTTGAACTCCGTAAGCTTGAACTGGAGCTCGCAGCAAAAGGCCTCCCAGTTCCCTCTCTCTCCACTGAGTCTTGTCAAAGCTTAAGATCTAATACAAAACCTCTGGACATCACTAAGCATATCCGGATGGTGCCACCGTTCTCTGGAAAGGAGGTAGATAAATACTTTCCTCACTTTGAGCGGGTGGCTACGTCTTTGAAGTGGCCAAAGGAAATTTGGACACTTTTGTTGCAATGTGTGTTGACAGGCAGAGCTCAAGATATCTATGCTTCTCTGTCTCCTGATCAGTGTATGTCGTATGATGTGGTGAAGTTGGCGATTCTTCGCGCTTATGAGTTAGTTCCTGAGGCATATCGGCAGCGTTTCCGGGGTTATAAGAAACTGGAGAAACACACTTATGTTGAGTTTGCTCGTGAGAAGGAGCATCTGTTTGAACGTTGGTGCACCTCTCAGCGAGTCGATTCCTTCGACCTACTCAAGCAGTTGATTTTGTTGGAGGAATTTAAGAATTGTGTGCCTGACTCATTGCAGACATACTTGAATGAGTAGAAGGTAACTACTCTGTCTCGGGCTGCTATACTGGCAGATGAGTTTGTTTTGACTCACCGGGGAACGCAGTTTACCAGACATGGTTATGGTTTTAATTTGAATGTGGCTTCTTTTAGGGGGAAATCTAAGTCTGCTGAGACAATTTCGAAGTCTGTGTCTCCTTCTCGTGCTTCCAACAGTTCTTCTGTGTCCAAGATGGACATTGTATGCTTTTACTGCAGGAAGCCTGGGCAGAAGATTTCTGAGTGCCCTGCGCAAAAGAGAGGGAAGAATAAGTTTGTGCCTTCCCAGTCTCAGAGCCAGTCTCCTCAGGGATGTGCTACAGTCTATCCACGCGAAGAAATTGGCTCTGGTGAGAATACAGACTATGCTCCATTTATTACCTTGGGTTTTGTGTCTTTGCCAGGTCAGAGCAGAATGCCGGTCCGCATCTTGAGAGATACAGGTGCAGCGCAGTCATTTTTGCTTGAGGGGGTGGTGCCTCTCTGCTGAGACGGCTACAGGGACTCATGCTCTGGTCCGTGGTATTGAAATGGGGTTTTTAGAGGTGCCTCTACATAGAGTACAGCTTTCCTCAAATTTGGTTAGTGGCAGTGTTGTCGTGGGGGTACGTTCATCTCTGCCCGTGCCTGGAATTGAGGTTGTCCTGGGTAATGACTTGGCTGGGGCGAATGTATTCACTTCATCTGGTGTCATGTTGCCTCCACCACCAGTGGTAACTAGTACACCTATTCAGTCTGATGAGTGTGGGGGAAAATTTCCTCATGTTTTCCCTGTCTGTGCCGTTACCAGAGCTCGCGCTAAACAGACAAGGGAAACTAATGAAGTAACTTCCTCCAGTGATCTGCATGCTGGTGATCAACTTCAGGTTCCTCCTCATGTGGCTGGGATTGGTGATGAGGTCGGCTCAGTTGTGGGGGCAGAAGCTGGCCCCATTGTAGAACGTGCTGGAGACCCTAACAGTGAACAACTGGGATTAGACAATCACCCCGCTTGTCTTGACCCACTGACTGATCTCTTTCAGGTTTCACGTGAAGGTCTCATCGCTGAGCAAAGAGCGGATGAGACCCTTACTAAGTTGTTTTCGGTTGTGATTCCTGAGAGTGAGGGAGATGGTGAGATGCCCAGTTACCTTTTGAAGGAGGGGGTATTGTGCCGGAAGTGGGCTATAATGAAGGATGTTTTCACTAGTACTGTTGTTCAGGTTGTTGTCCCTGTAAAATTTAGGCAAGCAGTGTTAGAACTTTCTCACAGTGGAGTAGCCGGACATACAGGTGTCAAGAAAACATATGATCGCCTGACACGTAGGTTTTTCTGGCCTGGGGTGAAAAGGGATATATCGAATTACATCAGAGAGTGTCACACCTGTCATATGACTTGTAAGCCCAACCAGAAAATACCTGAGGCTCCATTACAGCCTATCCCTGTTGTGTCTGCCCCCTTTGACCATCTGCTTGTTGATTGTGTGGGTCCATTGCCTCGCTCTCGAGCTGGACATTGCTACCTTCTGACCATCATGTGTCAGTCTACTAGGTATCCTTCGGCCTATCCTCTCAGGTCCATCACTGCTCGCTCGGTCTTAAAAGCTCTGACCAACTTCATGTCAACTTTCGGCATCCCTCGGGTCATACAATCCGACCAAGGAACAAATTTTATGTCGAAGCAGTTTGCTAGGGCCTTGCGTCAGCTTAAGGCGAGGCATAATATATCTAGTGCATATTACCCACAGAGTCAGGGGGCTCTTGAAAGGTTCCACCAGACCCTTAAATCACTTCTGAGGGCATTTTGTGTTGAACTCTCTGGTGATTGGGAGGAAGGTCTCCCCTGGCTTCTGTTGGCCATTCGTGAAGTTGCACAGGAGAGTCTCGGCTTCAGTCCAAACGATTTGGTGTTTGGCCATACTGTTCGTGGTCCCACTGCTGTGTTGGCTGATGGGTGGAGCTCTGAGCCACCACCAGCTAGTGTCTTGGATTATGTCAGTGGGTTCCGATATCGCCTTTATCAAGCCTGTGCTGCCGCTCAAAAAGTGTTAGCGAAATCGCAGTGTAAGATGCAGCGTCTTTTTGATCGCAAGGCCGTGGCACGGAGCTTTGCGAAGGGTGAACAGGTTTTAGCCATGCTACCAGTTGTAAATAGTCCTTTTACCGTTTTGCTGGCCCCTACACTGTTGTTAAATGTCTTTCTGACAGTAACTACCTGATTAGTACACCGGACCGAAAGAAGAAAGTGCAGGTTTGCCACATTAACCTTCTCAAGCGTTATTACTCCCCTGTGTCTGTAGGTTTGGTGACTCCCCCTGTGTGTCCCCCTTCTTGTTCCAGGGAGACTAGTGCTGGTTGTCATACCGACTTTGATGAGGATGTGGCCAGGCCCCCTTGTGAGATCACTGAGGGACGGTTGCGTAACTCAGAGATGCGAGCTGCTTTGCCCACGCGTCTTTCTCATTTGTCTCCCCAGAAAAGGGTTGAGATTATTGATTTGATTAATGCTTATCCATCTCTCTTCTCAGATGTGCCAAGCCGTACCACCCTTATTGAGCATGATATTGATGTTGGCTCAGCACTTCCTATTAAACAACACGCCTACCGGGTTAATCCTGCAAAGCGTGAGCTTCTGGGGTAGGAGGTCGAGTATTTGGTAGAGCATGATTTAGCTGAACCAAGTTTTAGTCCGTGGAGCTCTCCTTGTCTGTTGGTAGGTAAGCCGGATGGGACCTACCGTTTCTGTACAAACTATCGACGGCTGAATGCAGTCACAAGGGCTGACTGTTATCCTCTACCCCGCGTGGATGATTGCGTTGATCGCGTCAGAGCGGCTACTTTTGTCAGTAAGTTTGACTTGCTAAAGGGTTACTGGAAAGTGCCTTTAACCCCTCGTGCGAGAGAGTTGTCAGCGTTTGTCACGCCTGACAACTTTCTGCAATATAAAGTTATGCCATTTGGAGTTCGGAATGCTCCGGCCACTTTCCAGCGCCTCGTTAACCAGGTCCTGTCAGGAATGACCGGATGCGAGGCGTATTTGGATGATGTGGTCGTTGTTAGCGCTACCTGGTCACAACATCTGGTCCAGATAGAGGAGCTTTTTGAGCGCCTCTCCCAAGCCTCATTGACTGTTAACCTTGCCAAGTGTGAATTTGGTAAGGCAACAGTCACTTATCTCGGTAAGGTGGTTGGTCGGGGTGAAGTCCGGCCCATAGGGGCAAAAGTTGAGGCCATCTGTGGGTTCCCTGTGCCTACCAGTCGCCGTGAGCTGCGGCGTTTTCTTGGGATGGTCGGCTATTACAGGGGATTTTGTAAGAACTTTGCAATGGTGTTTACACCACTGACTAACCTTCTTAGTGTAAAAGTTCCCTTTCAGTGGTGTGAAGCCTCTCAACAGGCCTTTGAAGCTGCCAAGGCCCTCCTTTCCAGTGCTCCGGTGTTGGCTGCTCCGAGGTTTGGGGAACCTTTTCAGTTGGCTGTTGATGCGAGTGATTGTGGGGCGGTTGCTGTCCTACTACAGGTGGGTTTGGATGGTGTTGAACATCCGGTTTGTTATTTCTCCAAGAAGTTCAACCGACACCAGATGGCCTACTCCACAGTGGAGAAAGAGGCACTGGCGCTCGTCCTTTCAATACAGTTCTTTGAAGTCTATTTGAGTTCTGGTGTCAGTCCTGTGACTGTATACACTGATCATAATCCTCTGGTGTTCATAGACAGGATGCAGAACTCAAACCAGCGGATTATGCGCTGGAGCTTGATTCTCCAGCCTTACCCGCTGAAGATTCAGCATATTAAGGGAGTGGACAACATTATTGCTGATGCCCTTTCCAGGGCTTAAGCAGGCTACTGACTTCTCCTTCTCTTTGTCTCCTTAGTATCCAAGGGCCCTGGATGTTGCGGGAGACCTGGAGATGTGACTGGGTCACAGAGGTCCTTTTTTTTTTTTGTTTTCTGTGTTTTTTTTAGGCTTCCTGGGAGGAACCCTTTTAGGGAAGGAGGTGTGACGCCCCTCTGCTCCCCCTGCTGACTGTCTCCGAGTCTCTGTGACGGCCGCATTGGGACTCAGTTTCCCAGTCTGCTTTGGGATTGTCAATTAGGGCCAATCGCCCTCACCTGGTGTTAGCAGGCATATAAGCTTGCCGTTCCCCCAGTTCGGGAGCTTCTGCTCCTCTCTCATTTCTTTCCTCTCACACACACACACTTTGACAGACACACGTCATCTGACCCACACGCATACACTTTTATTTGTTATTCCCCTAGACACTTTTCACTTAAATAAACTTTTTTTCTGTTTTTGAACCCTTGGTTGCTTGCCTCTTTTTATGTTGCGACTTGTTGCGAGCCAGGTGTAACAATGGTGTACTTACAATATTGCGAAGAAATATTAATGAGAATATTGAGGGGTGAAAGGAAAAATGTGTGTGAACAGATCATCACAAGACATCAAAGACAACTCCAGGCAAATCTGTGAGGAAGCTTGAGATATTTACTTCAATAAAAGTGATTTTGTCAAGCATATTTATGTACAAACATGGTCATGCCAGCCCATGTGACTAATCCTTTGAGCTGCCCACATTTAGCATGTAACACAGTATCACACACTATATGGCACAGTGATTTATTTAAACATTTCAAGTATGGACTTGGAGGAGGGCTGCAGTCACCACAAGTCGCCCCCTCAGATAGTTACTCTACAAAAGGTCACTCGTATATTAATGTCATAAATTTCACAAGGTCCTAGAAACTACTAAAATGAACATTACTTTATGTTGCAGCCAATATAAAACATTATGTCTTAAAGACTGGAATGCCTTTATGGTAGTGTATCCAACAGACAGATTAATTAATTAGTAGATTTTTAAGATTTTACATTAAACTCGGGAAACAATACTTTTATTGGTAATTAGTGTTCTGTCCTGTTGGGTCCTACCTTAACAATTACCTTAATGTTTCGTTTCTTCATTATATTGTCAATGTGTTTTTGGAGAATTCAGCCTCAAATCACTACAGTAGGACACTGAACACCTGTGTGATTAAACCACATGCTCTCTTTACTTGGCATGTCACCTAAAACTTTACTGGTTGTACCGCCACCATAAAAGGATCACAGGCATGCTGCTTGTAGGCTGCATAAATAGAATTGGGCACATTCATAATTTAATAGACCAATGTATTTTATGGTGTTCTGAGAGAGGACATAGATAATATATCGCATAGAAGATCAAAACATCTTATTTAAAACGTATTTGTCCCTAGGAAAAAGGATTGGATTGTATGTTCTCCTACAAATAATGTGAAAATAAAGAATAAATGCAAGCACAGGATGGAGAGAATGAGATGGAAGGAATGCATGTGTGTCTGTGTGTGCAGGCCTGCATCCACGTGAGCAAGAGGGGGTGGGATGGGAGAGATGAGGAGGGGATGATGCATTTGCTCCGTTTACATTTAATACTTACAACTATGACATTTAAAAATCACAAACGCTGTTTATTCTAACTAGGGATACTGTTCATATTAGTTACTACATATTAGTAACTGTGTGATGTGAATGCTTTTTGTACAGGTTATCATCACTGTATTTGAAACTTGTTTCTGTGTACTCTTTGACATACCAGTTTTCAAATTCAACAACCTCGATCAGACAGTTGGCACCCAAATTACCCACCAACAGCTTTTCAGTTGTTTTTGTCTGGTCATCCATTCCAGTTACATCAGTTACATACATATATATTCTTTGCAGAGAAAAAGCATTTGAATAAATGAATTTGTGTCTTGTTGACAATGCTTTGCTATCATGAAAAGAAATATATAGGTGTGGTAAATTGGCTTTGTGTCGGGCGCAAACCCGTTATATCCTCATTTGTAAATGGACTGCATTTACGTAGCACTTTTCTAATCCTACGAGCACTCAAAGCGCTTTACAATGTATGTCTCACATTCACCCATTCACACACTTGCCACACACACACACACATACACAAGCATTTCTCCCATTCTTTTGAATGGAGACCCCCCCCCAACAGCCCCCACACCAACACCCCCTTCACTCAAACACCAACCCCCTCCCCTCCACCCTCTCCAAAACACCATTTTAACACCCCCTCAACCCCCCCCCCCCACCAACAACAACCCACCCACCAACACCATACACACACACATACACAAGTCAAGTCAGTTTTATTTGTCAATTACTTCACATGTACTCGACATACAAAGGAATCGAAATTACGTTTCACACTTGTCCCATGCGTAGACGTTGACAACAATAAAGTGCAGATGCACAACAAGACAAACAATTTAAACAATAAGGTACTGTTAAGTAAAAAAAGTGCAAGTGGGCTTAAGGCATTATACTTAGGTAGCACACAGTATATATAAGACAAGACATAACATAAAGTAAGTGTTCTAGCAGTGTTGTTTTGTTGTCTTAGTGCAACACAAGATATTAGCAGCAGTGGTCTTAAATATAAATAGTGGTAAAAAGTGGTATAAATAGTGGTAAGGGAATACTAAAATATATAGCAGCAGGTGTGTGCAATTTGCAATGCAGAGGTAGTTGTAGTTATTTTCAGTCCAGAGTGTTGTTTGGTTTTTGGTTCAGAGTGTTTGTTTCCTTGTTGGTGAGTGTGTGTGTGTGTGTGGGGGGGGGGGGGGGGGTGG
>JAGFZM010000209.1:1070949-1093843 GCA_017657215.1 Limnothrissa miodon
AAGTTTTCCCGAGACTGACAAAAGTTTTTCCGAAACTGATAAAAAAAATTCTGAGACTGACAGAGGTTTTCCTGAGAACTGACCAATGTTTTTCTGAGACTGACAGAGTTTTTCCTGAGACTGACCAAAGTTTTTCTGAGACTGACTCAACTTTGTCTGAAGCTGACTCTGAAGACTGACATCTGACTCTGAAGACTGACATCTGACTCTGAGATCTGAGGATGTCCTAAAATGTACACCGTACCATTGGGCTTGATATAAAAGGTGGAATCAGTACTTGCCTTTCAGATAGCCTCTGCAGAATAGACCACCTGATAAACAATCACAAGGATACAATAATACAATAAGGAGATTCTCTATTCACATCTCCACCAATTTGATTAAAATTTTTGGTCAGGCCAAACTTGTGAGAACTGCATTTGAGGTCATAATGTTGCTTTCTAGGCATACCTCCATAGCAAAACTATTTGTATACATTTGTATTTATATATGTCTAGATCTCTAGGCTAGCTGAGGTGTGCTGTTATACACAATTAATGAACAAGGCAGAAACAAACAACACAAATAGTTAGCAACCTTTTCACCAGATCTACGTTATAGATGTGCTGTTATATGGAATGAAAACACACCCTATCCACTAATCAGATAACAGTATTTAATTTCTCTCTGTGATAAGGCCTATGTTTGTCTGTTAAAGCTGCCTAAATATTGTGAGGTAATTAGATCATGTTGCCTTTTATGTTTACAAATGCCTCTGATCTTTGTAGTAACCTGCAACCATGGGGGATGCGGACATGGCCGTTTATGGCAAAGCTGCCATTTACCTCCGTAAGCCTGAGAAGGAGAGAATTGAGGCCCAGAACAAGCCCTTTGATGCAAAGTCTGCTTGCTATGTGACTGACAAGGAAGAGCTGTACGTGAAGGGTACAATCAAGAGCAGAGATGGCGGCAAAGTTGTTGTTGAAGTGCTTGAGACCAAGGAGGTATGTTTAAAAAAAACATTTCATGTCATCTTTTAAGAGTTTAATTTGACCATTAAATGTTGGGTCATGCTCCTTAGGAAAAGACAGTTAAGGAGGATGATGTCTCCCCAATGAATCCTCCCAAGTTTGACAAAATTGAGGACATGGCCATGATGACCCACCTCAATGAAGCCTCTGTCCTGTATAACCTCAAAGAGCGTTATGCCGCATGGATGATCTATGTAATGATTATACTCACTCCTAAATTTAATAAAACTACATGTTAAAAAGCAGCAGACAGTAAAATCAATCCTATTTATGTTTTATTTCAGACCTACTCTGGGCTTTTCTGCGTCACTGTGAACCCCTACAAGTGGCTCCCAGTGTACGACCCAGAAGTGGTCTCTGCCTACAGAGGCAAGAAGCGCATGGAGGCCCCACCCCACATCTTCTCTGTCTCTGACAATGCCTACCAGTTCATGCTTCAAGGTAAACTCTTATTTTACAAGTTATTTCATAATAATCTTTGAATCACATGGCCATAGATGTTCTAATTTCCCTACTTTGTTCCACAGACAGGGAAAACCAGTCCGTCCTGATTACGTAAGTGTCATATCAATTCTCCACATCTCTACATCTGAAAACTTTGCATTAATGAACAAATTTTTACTATGATATCTTCCATGGGACACAGCGGAGAGTCTGGTGCTGGAAAGACTGTCAACACCAAGCGTGTCATCCAGTACTTTGCAACAATTGCTGTGTCTGGTGGTGACAAGAAGAAGCAAGAGGCACAGGGCTCTGGAAAACTCCAGGTAATAACAACAACAACAACAACAATAATAAGAAGAAGAATGTTTTTATAAATATTTATATTTTTTAGAGACAGGTGTCATAAAATGGTTAAGCATATACATTGCATAATAATATATATATTTTTTACATTTTCAGGGTTCTCTTGAAGACCAGATTATTGCTGCCAACCCACTGCTGGAGGCTTATGGTAATGCCAAGACTGTGAGGAATGACAACTCCTCCCGTTTTGTAAGTTAATTCCTCATCTCATTCTTGCCTTTTGAAGTTCATTGTAGGAATATATTTCTTATATACCCCATTTATGCTCAAAATAGACTTCATTGTATTTCTTATACACAGTAATTATATGTATATGGCAGCAGTTTTTTTTCTTTTGTGTAAACAGGGTAAATTCATCAGAATCCACTTTGGCACTACTGGAAAACTGGCTAGCGCTGATATTGAGACTTGTAAGTAAAACTGACCTTGTTCTGGACATCTTTAATGTGTTGTTCCTACTGAGTGTTGTCAGATAAGTATAGGTGCATCTCTATATCAACAGACCTGCTGGAGAAGTCTAGAGTGACATTCCAGCTTCCTGATGAGAGAGGCTACCACATCTTCTACCAGATGATGACCAACCACATGCCTGAGCTGATTGGTAGGCTTTACTGATTGAACGTTTTATGAGAAAACATTGAATGTTAATTGTTGGAGATGTATGTGATTCGTGTTTTTTGCCCTTCTCAGAGATGTCTCTCATCACAACTAACCCCTACGACTTCCCCATGTGCAGTCAGGGTCAGATCACTGTGGCCAGCATTGATGACAAAGAGGAGTTGGTGGCCACAGATGTAAGACATGAATAATTATTTTATTTATGTAATGGTCTATGCAAACTGAGACATTTCTCTGTATCTCCTGTTCTATTTGTGCAATGCCCAGTTTGACACACATACCCTCACTTAGCATAATCACTGGAAATGACAGGGGTCAATCGTATACGTTCACATTTACAGGTTCCAGGAGGTAAATACAAAAGTCACAAAGCACACACAAAAACAACAAAAAACACACTGACCTAAAACAAATACTTAGATGTAGAACAATGCTTCTGATTTTTACAAAAACGACAGCAGTCAGTAGCCAGGTCACTTGGTGTTAAGACAGTTGTAGTAATGGGTTGCTTCTCTAAATTTTGTAACCCTGGAAAACTCCCTTAATTTCAGTCTTCAAATAAACATGTACTGGTTCCTGTAAGCATCAGTCCCTACTTCTTCTGGTGATTGTAATGAGCCAGGCTAATTCCTAACCCATTCCTCAATGAGTGGTCATGTCTTAAATCTATATGCTGTATGTCATGGATGTGGTGAAAATATATACTGTATATGTTATGTCATGAATGTGGTGAAAATATCATTCATTATTTCAGACTGCCATTGACATCCTGGGTTTCAGTCAAGAGGAGAAAGTCACTATTTACAAGCTGACTGGTGCTGTGATCCATCATGGCAACATGAAATTCAAGCAGAAGCAGCGTGAGGAGCAGGCTGAGCCTGATGGCACTGAGGGTAGGTTATGACTGTTTGCTATACCAGCGGACCTTTGGTTAAAAAAACCCAAAGCAAGCTGATGCACCTAGCATCTCTGTATTTAATTTTTATTTTACTAAACTAGTTTAACCGTGAATTTATGTCAGAGAGTGAGTATTCATTACTGTGACATTTTGATACATAATTTTTAGACTGCATATTTATTTCCACATAGCTGTATATGTACGCTCATAACTGGAACATTGTTTTGTTTCCAGATGCTGACAAAGTCGCTTACCTCATGGGCCTGAACTCTGCTGATATGCTGAAGGCTCTGTGCTACCCAAGAGTGAAGGTCGGAAATGAGTACGTCACCAAGGGACAGACTGTGCCACAGGTATTGAAACATTCATTGCAAAACTGATCTTTTTTTAAACAGTATACCACAGATTTAAATATGTAATGTTTTTGTCATCTATTTTAGGTGAATAACTCTGTGATGGCCCTGGCCAAGTCTATCTATGAAAGGATGTTCTTGTGGATGGTCATCCGTATCAACCAGATGTTAGACACCAAGCAGCCAAGACAATTCTTCATTGGCGTGCTTGATATTGCTGGCTTTGAGATTTTTGATGTAAGAGCAAAACTCAAATACTCATGAAATGTCCATTTGTCACAATTCAGGTTATCCATTTCTAAAATAATAACTTTTTCCCACTCAGTTTAACAGCATGGAGCAGCTGTGCATCAACTTCACCAATGAGAAACTGCAACAGTTCTTCAACCATCACATGTTCGTTCTGGAGCAAGAGGAGTACAAGAAAGAGGGCATTGACTGGGAGTTCATTGACTTCGGCATGGACTTGGCTGCTTGCATTGAACTTATTGAGAAGGTTGGTGTCAATCTGTCATTTTCGTGACATATTTGATTTTGTGTTCAAACAAACAAAGCCATTCTTTTTTTGTCATTCTCATTCAGCCAATGGGTATCTTTGCCATCCTTGAAGAGGAGTGCATGTTCCCCAAGGCCTCTGATACCACTTTCAAGAACAAGCTGTACGATCAGCATCTTGGCAAGTGCAATGCCTTCCAGAAGCCCAAGCCTGCCAAAGGCAAGGCTGAGGCCCACTTCTCCCTGGTGCACTATGCCGGCACTGTGGACTACAATGTTGCTGGCTGGCTGGACAAGAACAAGGATCCACTGAATGAGTCTGTGGTGCAGCTGTACCAGAAGTCAGGAGTGAAACTGCTGCCTGTTCTGTACCCACCTGTTGTTGAAGGTAACAACAAAAACGGTTGCAACCAAAAACATATGTCTAAAAGTAAAATTATTAAAGTATAAATATTAATGTCAGCAAGGCTAACTGATGTTCCTGATGATGAACGATAAACATTTTTTAACAAATACAGCATTATACTAGTATGCTGCCTTTGCCAGAATCTGCTGAAAATGTGATTCCCATCAGAATGTGCATTTATTCATTTTTTTGTTGATCTACAGAGAGTGGTGGTGGTAAGAAGGGTGGTAAGAAGAAGGGTGGCTCCATGCAGACTGTGTCCTCACAGTTCAGAGTATGTACTATATCTTTAACCAGTAACCAACAAATCACCCATCCTAAAGAACTGGAAAATGATAACATGAATGCACTCTTATCTCAACAGGAGAACTTGGGTAAACTGATGACCAACTTGAGGAGCACCCACCCTCACTTTGTGCGTTGCCTGATTCCCAATGAAATCAAGAAGCCAGGTTAAGAGCTTTTCATGGTGCATGATACATATTGTTCTGACCCCTTGTATTACCTTGAAAATTTAACATTTGTGTTCTGACAGGTTATATGCAGAACTTCCTGGTCATCCACCAGCTCAGGTGCAATGGTGTACTGGAAGGTATCAGAATCTGCAGAAAGGGTTTCCCAAGCAGAATCCTTTATGGTGACTTCAAGCAGAGGTGAACTGAGCAAGCAAATAAAGTGTTTATATGATTTGAATATAATACTGTATATTTGATGGTATATCTGTTTATTATATCCAGATACAAGGTGCTCAATGCCAGTGTCATCCCAGAGGGCCAGTTCATTGACAACAAGAAGGCTGCTGAGAAGCTACTGGGTTCTATTGATGTTGATCACACCCAGTACAAGTTTGGACACACCAAGGTAGAGAGGATTTTTAATGCATTGTAATCTGCCATGCTTACATGCACACAATGCTTAGCGTTGTATGTCAAATTCATACATCTGTTTTCCATACAATCTCAGGTGTTCTTCAAAGCTGGTTTGCTGGGTACCCTTGAGGAGATGAGAGATGAAAAACTTGCAACTCTGGTCACAATGACTCAGGCTCTTTGCCGTGCATATCTGATGAGGAAGGAGTTTGTGGTTATGATGGAAAGGAGGTACATCCTTTATTTTTGGCAGGTCTACATAATTCCTGATTAACTAAAATAATAGTGGTTAACATCAAGTTAAAGCACTGCTGTATGCTAAATCATTTTTTAAATCACAAATGTCAGTGAAGACACCATTATCCTTGAGATAAATAATTTTAATGGTTGATTAACACTACTTCTATGACACTACTTCTTCTCATAGGGAAGCAATCTACACCATTCAGTGGAATGTGCGCTCATTCATGAATGTCAAGCACTGGCCATGGATGAAGGTGTACTACAAGATCAAGCCTCTGCTGAAGAGTGCTGAGACTGAGAAGGAGCTTGCCAACCTAAAGGAGGCACATGAAAAACTCCAGGCAGTCCATGCCAAGACAGAGGCCAGGAAGAAGGAACTTGAGGAGAAGATGGTGGCTCTGGTGCAAGAGAGGAATGACCTGCAACTCCAAGTGTCATCAGTATGTTGGATGTTCAGATAATTCGGTCACAAACTTTTCTGACATATATTCACGTTAGTTATTATGCTCTATAACACACTTTTTACCTTTAGGGCTCTGAGAACTTGTCAGATGCTGAGGAGAGGTGTGAGGGTCTGATCAAGAGTAAGATCCAGCTTGAGGCCAAACTCAAAGAGACAACTGAGAGACTGGAGGATGAGGAGGAAATCAATGCTGAGCTGACTGCCAAGAAGAGGAAACTGGAGGATGAGGGCTCTGAGCTCAAGAAGGACATTGATGATCTGGAGCTGACCCTGGCCAAAGTGGAGAAAGAGAAACATGCCACTGAGAACAAGGTTTAGATTGTACATTTAAAAGACAATGTGCATTTGCTAAAAGGTGTTAGGTTTACTGGATATTGACATAACATTTCAATGTGTAGGTCAAGAACCTCACTGAAGAGATGGCCGCTCAAGACGAGTCCATTGCTAAGCTGACAAAGGAGAAGAAAGCCCTCCAAGAGGCCCACCAGCAGACTCTTGATGATCTTCAGGCAGAGGAAGACAAAGTCAACACTCTGACCAAATCCAAGACTAAGCTTGAACAGCAAGTTGATGATGTGAGTGGGGTTGCAATATGTGATATCATTCATACTGTACATATAAAATCATGCTTGATTTATTGATATTTAAAATACACAGCTTGAGGGTTCCCTGGAGCAAGAGAAGAAGCTCCGCATGGACCTTGAGAGAGCCAAGAGAAAGCTTGAGGGTGACCTGAAGTTGTCCCAGGAGAACATCATGGATCTGGAGAATGACAAGCAGCAGTCTGAAGAGAAGCTGAAGAAGTAATACAGATTCTTCCAAGTCACACAGAGGTTTTTGAATTCAGATATCAGACAAAGCAGAATAATATTTATTATAATTATTATTATATTTCTGTGAATCAGGAAAGATTTTGAAACCAGCCAGCTGCTTAGCAAGATTGAGGATGAACAATCACTGGGTGCTCAGCTTCAGAAGAAGATCAAGGAGCTCCAGGTTTCAATAAATGTCTTCAGTATTATCAAATGTCTGAGTACTACTGTACTTTACATTCTAACAATTTTCTCATTGTCATCAGGCCCGCATTGAGGAGCTAGAGGAAGAGATTGAGGCTGAGCGCGCCGCTCGTGCCAAGATTGAGAAGCAGAGAGCTGATCTTGCCAGAGAACTTGAGGAGATCAGTGAAAGGCTTGAGGAGGCTGGTGGTGCCACTGCTGCTCAAATTGAGATGAACAAGAAGCGTGAGGCTGAGTTCCAGAAGCTGCGTCGTGACCTTGAAGAGTCCACACTGCAGCATGAAGCCACAGCTGCAGCTCTCCGCAAGAAGCAGGCAGACAGCGTGGCTGAGCTGGGAGAGCAGATCGACAACCTCCAGCGTGTCAAGCAGAAGCTTGAGAAGGAGAAGAGTGAATTCAAGATGGAGATTGATGATCTCTCCAGCAACATGGAGGCTGTTGCCAAAGCAAAGGTAAGCATAATTAAAGGTGCTCTATGAGTGCTCTATGACAACACAGGGGCTGTAAACTCAAACCTGAGTGGTGTATTCAAACAAATGCTAGCAATAGGGGGATTTGAACTTAAACATAACAAACAACGACAAACCAATCGGCAACAAGATGGGATGGGAGTTAATACGCATCCTCTACCATCTTTATTGTTGAGTGGTTGGCCGTGATTTGTTGGTTAGTTTGAGTTTTCGTTTGAGTTTTACAGCCTCTGTGTTGTTGTTCGAGACCAGGGTTTTTCATAGTGTATTCAGGTGTCCTGCAACATCTCATAGAGCACTCTCCTTCTGTACACGTTTTGCATTGCTATCCTAACAAAACTTTAAATGATCAAAAATATGTGTTTTTTTCCTAGGCCAATCTGGAGAAGATGTGCCGTACACTTGAAGACCAGCTCAGTGAAATTAAGGCCAAGAGTGATGAGGGTGGCCGCCAGATTAATGACCTCAGTGCTCAGAGAGCAAGACTTCAGACTGAAAATGGTAAATAGTTTTAATGGAGAACATGTGTTTCTAGTGCCTAAGTAGTTTATTTTTCAGATATTTTTCAGGTAAAATCGTTCATTTTGCAATTAATTTATGGAAATATATTTGTATAATTTTGATAAACTTTATTTGATTAACTTTACTTATTTGATTAACTTTATTAAAATGTAGGTTAAAAGAGATTGCATTACTATTAATTATTACTTTCTAATTCTTAAATTAGGTGAGCTTGGTCGTCAGGTGGAGGAGAAAGATGCTCTTGTATCTCAGCTGACCAGAAGCAAGCAGGCTTTCACTCAGCAAATTGAGGAGCTGAAGAGACTGAATGAGGAGGAAGTCAAGGTAAAACAATGAATTATCATTAAAGGTACAATGTTACTGTGTAAACCTGTTACAATTATCATCATCTCAATAATGGGTACACTTGCTATGTATGTTTGTTTAACAGGCCAAAAATGCCCTGGCCCATGCTGTTCAGTCTGCTCGACATGACTGTGACCTCCTGAGGGAGCAGTTTGAAGAGGAGCAGGAAGCAAAGGCTGAGCTGCAGCGTGGTATGTCCAAGGCCAACGGAGAGGTTGCCCAGTGGAGGAGCAAGTATGAAACTGATGCCATCCAGCGCACTGAGGAGCTTGAGGAGTCCAAGTACGTAATTATCAGAATATTTTCTGTCAAAAACAGTTCAAATTATGCAGTTTCACTGTAGAACTAATGAGCTTGAGGAAGAGGGCTTACATACAAGCAGGGGTAAGACTTTATAGTAACTACTTTCTATAAAGCATGTACTGTATTATCATTATTTAACACATTTGTTAATCATTAGCAAACTGTTACCTAGGGTTAGGTGCTGTTAGTAAGTAGGGGTTAGTTATACTCTTAAAGAGTGTTAATTTTTAATGCCTCTGTTTCCTGCTTTTTAATTGGTATTTTAAGGCACTTAGGCACTACACCAAATTATGTACCTTCATATCTGACAGACTCTCAGACTAACAAGAAAATGTGTTTTTTTTTCACAGGAAAAAGCTTGCCCAGCGTCTTCAGGAGGCTGAAGATCAAATTGAGGCAGTTAACTCCAAATGTGCCTCTCTGGAGAAGACCAAGCAGAGACTCCAGGGTGAGGTTGAGGACCTCATGATTGATGTGGAGAGAGCCAATGGTCTGGCTGCCAACCTTGACAAGAAGCAGGGGAACTTCGACAAGGTAATGCATTTATTACCTCATACACACAATATTGATGGATTGTTTTCCATGCAAATGTTTGTAAAATGCTGACTTCCTTTTTAAGGTTCTGGCAGAGTGGAAGCAGAAGTACGAGGAGGGTCAGGCAGAATTGGAGGGAGCCCAGAAAGAGGCTCGCTCTCTCAGCACTGAGCTGTTCAAGATGAAGAACTCTTACGAGGAGGCTCTTGACCAGCTAGAGACCCTGAAGAGGGAGAATAAGAACGTGAGTTAAGATAAAATTAAATATTTTAAAAAGAAATTTCTGTCTGTCAGAAATCTAGAAGGAGTAAGTCAGTAAACAACTTCTTATTTATCTGAAATATGTGTGTGAGATTTGATTGACAGTATCTGAAAGATGAATGACCTACAAACAGCTTGCACTAATATTCACAAGCATTGGAAATATGGTAAAATATTCTATATTCATTGTCTACAGAGGAAATCTCTGACTTGACTGAGCAGCTTGGTGAGACTGGAAAGAGCATTCATGAGTTGGAGAAGGCCAAGAAGACAGTTGAGACAGAAAAAGCTGAGATCCAGACTGCCCTGGAAGAAGCTGAGGTAAACAACATAGAACAGCACAGGTCTTTTACACACTATAATGATCAGAATCAAGCATTTTAAAAATCTATTTGTTATTATAATAGGGAACTCTTGAGCATGAGGAGTCCAAGATTCTCCGTGTGCAGCTTGAGCTGAACCAGGTCAAGGGTGAGATTGACAGGAAGCTGGCTGAGAAGGACGAGGAGATGGAGCAGATCAAGAGGAACAGCCAGAGGGTGATTGAATCAATGCAGGGAACTCTGGACTCTGAGGTCAGGAGCAGGAATGATGCCCTGAGAGTCAAGAAGAAGATGGAGGGAGACCTCAATGAGATGGAGGTTCAGCTGAGCCATGCTAATCGCCAGGCTGCTGAGAGCCAGAAACAATTGAGGAATGTCCAGGGCCAGCTCAAGGTATGTTATATCAATATGGTACTGCAGAGATCCTTCATTGTATAAAGTTATGTATAATGTAATTGTAATTGTAATGCTAAGAACCCCCTTGGTTACCTTCTTGGTTAGGATGCCCAACTGCATCTGGATGATGCAGTCAGAGGCCAGGAAGACATGAAGGAGCAGGTTGCCATGGTTGAGCGCAGGAATGGCCTAATGATGGCTGAGATTGAGGAACTGAGAGCTGCCCTGGAACAGACAGAGAGAGGCCGCAAAGTGGCTGAGCAGGAACTGGTTGATGCCAGTGAGCGTGTTGGCCTTCTGCACTCCCAGGTAGGGAAAAGTCTCTTTTTTTATATTATTTCAATGTTTTCTCCATTCAGCTTGTTTTTGACATGGTCTGGTTTTGCGAAATAGAATACAAGTCTTCTGAACACCAAGAAGAAGCTTGAGGGTGACTTGGTTCAGGTCCAAGGTGAGGTTGATGATATCGTCCAGGAGGCTAAAAATGCTGAGGATAAGGCTAAGAAAGCCATCACTGATGTAAGTTGCATTTTTTATTAGGGGCATATTGTTGGGTATACGATTGTTAATCAAGGTTGTCTATTAAATAATGACTGGGCTTTTTAGGCTGCCATGATGGCAGAGGAGCTCAAGAAGGAGCAGGACACCAGTGCTCATCTGGAGAGGATGAAGAAGAACCTGGAGATCACTGTGAAGGACCTGCAGCATCGTCTGGATGAGGCTGAGAATCTGGCCATGAAGGGTGGCAAGAAACAGCTCCAGAAACTGGAGGCCAGGGTATCAGACTTTGCAGTTGAATATAATATGCACAAACCAACATTCAATTATTTGGAATTGTTTAACACATTCAAATATTCTCTACATTAAGGTTTGTGAGTTGGAAAATGAGCTTGAGGCTGAACAGAGACGTGGTGTTGATGCTGTCAAGGGAGTCCGCAAATTCGAGAGGAGGGTCAAGGAGCTCAGCTACCAGGTACGCACATCTCTCCTCACTGTCTTACACAGTATTAGCTTTTGGACAAGTTTGATATCCTTCTTTTTTATAGACTGAAGAGGATAAGAAGAATGTCACCAGACTCCAAGATCTGGTTGACAAGCTGCAGCTGAAGGTTAAGGCCTACAAAAGGCAGGCTGAGGAAGCTGTGAGTGGTTTCTTTTATAACTTGTCTATCATGCCAAATGCCACTCTGGCCTTTTGCCTGGATACAGTACCATGCATGTTTAATCTGCATACATATTTATTTGGTGAACACATTTCTTAACCATAGGAGGAACAAGCCAATGGCCACCTGTCCAAGCTCAGGAAGGTTCAGCATGAGCTGGAGGAGGCTGAGGAGCGTGCTGACATTGCTGAGTCCCAGGTCAACAAGCTTAGAGCCAAGAGCCGTGAAACTGGAAAGGTAAAATTATTTATTACAGTGGACGCAAATATGTTGCAGTTTTATTAAGTTGTGCACAATTTTGGATTGCACAGAAAATGACGTGTATATCTTTTCTTTTGTTTTTAATTCCAGACCAAAGAAGAGTAAATAAACTGAAGTCACTCTAAATTGGATTAATATCCTTAGTAATGTGACCATTCTGTAACTATGTACACTACACAATAAATATTTTGCATCTATATTTACTTGTTTGTCATTTTTATGTATGTTTTTTGTCACTTTTTATGTTTGAATTATGACATTAAAGCAGAGTTATGCCCCAATGGTTAGAATAATTAGAATGCAAATTAGTCAAAGTCCAAGTTATATAAATACTTATACTAAATATTACAATATTCAAAATTAAGGCATAAGAAATATCTCTTTTTACTGAAGGGTCCAAAAATATAGACATATGATGCACCTGTTATCTGTATTATTTTGTTTTTATTCTTTAAAAATTATGTTGTGGAGAATTAAACTACAGTTAATGTCAAACAAGTGTTGAAAAAGTAAAGTGGCTGGATGTTTTGGATGTTGCAGAGAGCTAGATCTGGAACAAAACTCTGTGCCCTCTGCTGGGGTGTTTGTACCAACATGTCTCATGAGGTCCTATGCAATGTCTTTTGGCCAACTGACAATAACAAAGGGATGCGCGCAAGAATAGATAGGAAAGGTGATAAACCATTGTATAGTCAGTGATGCTACGTGGTATATGAATGTAGGCTATGTATGTACCTTTTGGAACATTCAGTTCATTTTGCCTTGTAATCCTTAAGCTCTACATCCTTTGAGGACAGCGTTGTAATAACAAAGAAAATGCTCTGTCTTCATGAACTAAAAACAAACAAAAGGGCATTCCTGTCCTTTAAAGATCCCCTCAGTTAGTCTGTTTTTTTAACCCTGCATTAAACGCCCCAAAGCTGTAGGGGGAGCTCTGTACTGCTAGCTGTATAGCTGTATTGTCCAGCTACGTTGCATGTTCTGTTTTCACTATACAGGGCTGTAGAGTGGTGTGCTCAATTGCCGTTTGCAACACAACAGGCCAGTCTAATAGAAAAAAAGATCTAAGCGATTCTATGACCACAAAAATTTGTATTTATAAAAAGTATTTATAAAAAGTAACGCCATGTTATCACCTATGAATCTATTCAACAGCATTTTTATATGTTATTTTTCTCTCCAGTGTAACAGTTAACAACTGTTTGTTGAGTGTGTAGTTTGCACTTTGCTGATCACCCCTATAGGACTTTTACTGTACTGCACTACTTAATGCCAGTCAATGGAGCTGCAGGTGGTTCACATCCAGGTGAGGTGAGGATATATTTTGATGTCCATGGAATTGTAGTTTAAATTATTTTTTCCACATTTTCTCTTACTTCTCAGTCGATTTAGGATGAAAAAGGATTCGGAAATAGCATAACGGACATCTGTTAGTCATTGCAATGTTAAAGAATTATTACTGAGGACAAAAATAAGTACAGTGTATGTTTATGGACCTGGACAAAATTACTGTGATTTTAATAATCACAGTATAGATATGTCTATGTTTGTCAATGATATTATGTTTTGCGTATCCAAAGATTATTTCTGTTATTAACAAAGAGGGCCCTTTTGATCTGGCATCTGTAAAATTAGATTTTTGCAATGTTTTGAATATCGCTGAAGGTCACATTTGAAGCAAGCTATATATTGAAATGTCAAGGTATACCTACACAGTTTCAAGTATTTAGCTTATGCTTATTTACGTCTAACATTTAAGACTAATTTATGCTTATTTAAGTCTAACATTATTTTTTGTTTCAAAAACATCCACCAGTGAAAACTGCTGATTAATAAGAAACTGCCAACTGCCTGTTGCTGTACTGTGGAAGTAGGGGAGCCACTCCATGTCTAAAACATGAGTCTACATCTGGGGAGGGTACCTAAACTATATAAAAAACATTGTGCCTGCAGTTCCCAAGGAGCTACACCCCAAGGAACTCAACAACAAAAGGCCTGTTACCTGCACCATCTGAAAGGTCTTTCACACACTGGATGCTTTGCAGTTACAATTTTCTATTCACTACTCATCCTGGACAAAAAAGGAATGCTATAACAATCATGTTTTGTTTTTTTTCTGGATCAGACTCCTGTTGAGAGACAAATTACTGCAGATAAGAATGCTGCAAATTCTGGTGACCTGGAACACAGATTACCTACTGGCCAGACTGGGGGACCTCACACCAGACACTGTAGTCAGCAGTGCTGGGGCACCACATGGAGGCTGATCTCTGCCCTTTACTGTTCACTTACAGTACACCACGGACTTTATATTATATACACCATGGATTTTACTTTGGACTTTACAACTTCAACTTCAAGCTATACGCAAGCTTCAAGCTATAAGTTCTCTGACGACATTGAATTGGGAGGAGGGAGTATATATACAGTATACATGATTCTTGAAGAAGATGTTGTGGAGGACTATCCAGCTACAACTGAACACCACTAAAACTAAGTAACCACTAAACCTAAGGAAATGGTGGGTGCAGGTAGGCCTGACCCTCAAATACTTCCTGTCATCATTGACGTGGTAAATGTGGATACTGCCATTACATGTTCACAATAAACTGGACTGGTCTGTCACTACATATGTTCCTTATAAAAAAGGGCAGAGCAGGCTCTACTTCCTTAAGATATTGCGGAACTTCAATTTCTGCAGAAAACTCCTGCTCATGTACCAGTTTGTCATGGCCAGTGTCTTTTTCTGTATTATGTTGGGGAGGCAGCACTGTGAAAAGGGATGCTAGACAGCTGGACAGGGCGTGAGGAAAACTGGAGCCTGGGTGTGGATCATTTGTTAATGAGAAGAAATATTTCATAGAAACAAGAAACAAGGAATCCTTGTTAAAAGTTGATTTGATCTGAAATGATGAATGTGTTCTTCAGCCTTTGCTCCCATTTAAAAAGTCACCTTTTGCAGGAATTAGATATAGACAGGCAAATCTCATTTGTGATGTACAGACCAAATGAAAATGGCCGCGTTCCCCAGATTAGTTAGGAAGCTCTTAACGCTAAGATCTTCTTTGGAGCGCTCTTAAGAACGCTGTGAACGAAGAATGCGTTTCCCAGAGTCGCTCTTAGCTTAAGATCTTTCACTAAGAAGGAAACGTAAGATCGAGCTGACCCTAGGGGTGGGCGGATCGATTCAAGGTATTTATATAATCGATATTAAAGTTGGCATCGTATCGTATCGATACCAGTGAGATGCAATCGATAATTTAACCTCTAGTTTTCCTGTTTAATGTTTAGTAGGATCTACTTTCTTTCTGCCACTTCAGTGCTCAACCAACTCCACTGAGTTTATTACACGCACACTCTGCCTCGGCTCTCCGCTGTGATTTGCTGTTGTTCTGTCAAGTGACATACCAAGTAACTTGTTCAGTGCTGCAGCAGCCCAACGTGAACAGTGAACATACAAATGTAAAGGACGTATTTTGATGAAATGGTGAAATTAAAGTGATGGTTTGAAAGAAATTCTAATCATAGCCCTGTTACACAAGCTTGGTGAGTGTTGTCAATAACAAGGACAGTAAAAAAAAAAATGTAGCTTACAGCTTACACTAACTCAATGGAACGTAAGCTCTATAACTCTATTTCCTATACACAGGGTTCAAATCCCACCCAAAATATATCTCTGAAGGACAGAAAGTATAGGCTACTAAAACAGGCCTCTTCCTTCTCTCCGTAAAACATAGACCTACTCATTTATATAAAATAAATTGTGCTCCATTTTTAAGTGTAATAAGTATCGTATCGGTATCAATATTGGTGATACTGACCATGTATTTACTTGGTATCGGATCGATATCAGATTTTGCTTTATCGCCCAGCACTAGCTGACCCACTCTTAACAGCCTTCTTAGCGATCAAATGCTCACTGAGCATAGCCTGCCACTAGGGGCGTGCAGATTTCTAGGCTTTAGTCAACCTGGTCTCACGGCTTTTCGTGATGCTGTCACGAAAATAGATTCTATTGAAACGTGATGGACCACGTTTCTCTTATTTGTATTCTTTGGTGATCAAGCTGTATCAGGGAATTGTATATCTAATGTTCAATGTTGAAATGCGCTCATAGCTGTGGACCGCTGGCGCAATAGATTTTTTGAATTTCACGTTTATGTGTTTATACATACATAACACATAAAAAACCATCAACATCCCTGTGGCATTTCACAGCTATACCCTGAATTACACTCATTTCAATGCAGAATGATCCACACAACACATGATTGGAAAGGAAACCAACGTTTATTGAAAGCATAACGGTGAAGAACCGTGCATGGCAGGCCATAGAGAACATGTCACCCTCCAGCCCATGTGGCCTGCGTGACTGGGTGAGTGTGTGAAAGAGCATTGAGCAGGACGACCCTCACTCCTGATGAAGAAAAAGTCCTGTCGGTGCCCGCTTAGCTCTTTTACTTGCGACTTCCATTCTCACATGTGTGCCAATATTTACGGGGGTATATGCGCTAATATGGCTTGATTTCTACTTGGATACACATGATGGCACACACACAAACGTTATCAATATGAACTTTGACATCCGCGTGCAAACACGCTACTTGTGGTTTTCTTTTTATTATTTTTTCTTTTCTTTTCTTTATTATAGGCTATATATGGTTGTCTCAACACAATGTGAAACTAATTCACCAACTCAGAACTCATCATGGATATCGCCCCTGAGCTTAATTGCACCTGTGTAGGACCACGGGGCGCCGTGAGTGACTGCCAGTGCTCCAAAATCTGGGCAGAGATAGAAGATGTTAATGTCAGATTAATATAAAATTAGATTTTAGATTTAGCAAGTGCAAAACAGGAGTGTTATGAAGAAAGCACAGTGGAACTCTTTTTTTTCTGGCAAATAACCTACAATCTCTGGGTTGCTCAAAAAAACTTATATACAAATCCCAATTTTTATGTCTTGTATCACTATAATCACAATAGCATGTTTTTGTTTACGCATCAAGAGTTCTAAAAGCTTTCAGTCAGATTTCATGATTTTGTAAACACTAAATTCAGGGTTGCTCAGAGGCATAGAGGTACAGTTGTCTTGTAACCCAGAAGTCTAAATCACTTGTGTCTGGTTGCAGCAACAACAGCATCCACTAAAGGTAGCCTCATCCACCAGGGTTTTGGAAACTCCATTATTGAGAATTGGATTATTATTACCCAAGGTGTCTTAACTGCAATGTTGACTTCTGACTAACTTTGGCAGTACTTCTACTAGCAATTTCTTGGGGAAGCACTTTTCGACCCAACATCCTAAAATGCAAAGCAGCATATGGTATCTAAAAAGACTGCCAATCAAAATCTGCCAGTGCCAATCTAAAACATCTGGGGTAAAAATGAATGCAAAATTTGCCTTCTGATTTTGGGGTTTGCGTGTAACAATAATAAAAAAGATATAGGATTGTTGGTGCATAATTTGAGAGAAAAAGCTTAGTAATATACAGCATATATATAGTCAATATGTTTTTATCTCAAATGACTTTACAGTCTAAAGTACATAATTTGACTGAAAAATTATGTACTTTTTCAATACTCAATACACATAAAATGATTGTATATGTAATTCTCTCTCTCACACACACACAACAGCATATAAACAAAAAACAACAACAACAAAACAGGCAAAATTAAATACATGGAGCCAACATAAACAAAGACTGCTAATACACTTTGGTGGCACACATCAACCAATTATAGACTATACTTGAGAAAGTACATGAGACAATACCTAGAATGTCTACTAGGTGTCTAAGAGACCATGCTAAATATGAGTCACTTATATCACTATTATATCACTATCATAACTGTTGCAGCCATTTCCTATGAACCTGCGTTGAGTTCAGAGGCAGAAAGGCCAGTCAGAAATAAACGCAACCACAGCGGAAATTTGGTAGTCGGAGGTGGCCGTGTTCAGACATGCCTCGCATAACCTTTTATGGGAGCAAGGCCATGAATCCCCACGCCCCAGTTTCAGTCAGGCTAGCAGCTGCTGGCAGCCATACAGCAAAGCATAGGACGTCTTTATGAGGGTAAGAATACTCCTTTTAGAACATCTTAAATTGTTCAAATACTGCATGGACATTACTGAAAGAGCTTGTGGAAAACTGTCATGGAGAATACCTTCCAGTAGTTATGAGTTAAGTGAGACCAAGTGTAGTGTTTGATATTTTCTTTTTTATTATTATATTTTATGTTGTAAGCTCCAGCACATTAATATTATACTTTCCTTCAAGATTTTAACACGATGTGATGAGGATGAATGACTTTTGGGGAATGAAGCATTATGAAGAATAATCGGGAGTATAAGAATAATCGGGAGAATAACTATTTTATTAGGAACATGATAATACAGCAACATGTCATATTTCCTCTTACATTTAAGTTTAGAACAAAAATGAGAGAGGTCAACTTTTAATACACCACTAAATGTACACTTACCCATGCTCTACTTGAAGACAGAGGCAATAGTTTTCTGTTAATAATAGGTAACACCCCTTAATCATTATATAAGGCCATGAGTCCTTGCTCAGGGCTTTCCTATAGCCACATGTCACTATACAGATTCTATATGCATGCAATTATGTAAATATGCATTTTTATGAATAAATTAAATGCTCCAATTATTCACAAATACATAATTTAAACTTAATAATATTATGCTTATAACTATAACTTATAACTGTATTTTTGCTTGTTATGCTATTTCTATTATATGTCATATTATTTGCATTTTATAAATAAATGTTTTTTTCTTATTTTGGTTAGTAGCCTTTTGACCACTCAACAACTATTGTGCTAGGAAAGTGAAGAACTAAAATGAGAAGACACCAGAGTATCTTGGTAATTATTGGGTAAACGACATCAACCACACATTTCATTCATCATTGTCATTACATACAAGTTATATGATATAAAGAATAAATCACTTCCTGTTCATCCCTATTGTCTGTGAGTATACTTAGGGGAAATGTTAGGAGGTGGCTGTAACACTAGCAATAAATCCACTTGGGGGAAGTCTTGGCGAGCCACTGACTTCAACGCCTCCACAGTATGCAAGCAATTACAGTCTTAATCTAGGACCAAGTAAATGTTAAAGAGATGAGTTGTTAAACACCTACAGTACTACTGGATCACCCTCTTGTCATAGACTTGTGGATCACATGTGATATTACACAATCTTAACACATGCTTGCTGCTATGTGACACTGCAATGCAACTGCAGAATAAGAGATAAGAGATTTCTAACACCCTTGTGATCACCACCACTCTTATGTCTACCAGTAACAAAGGGTCAAATGTTAAGAATCTACCAATCCTAGGATTGGCAATTTTTCACCTAAAAAAGAGGACAGTATTTCTTGGTTCGGATAGAGGGATGGAAATTAGGCCCGTCTGGACAAATTTAGATAAACGATGGCCAAATGCTATCATTCTCACACTTTTATTCTCATATTTGTAAAACTACTGTACATAGCTAAAGATCGATTCACTCTGAATAATTAATAATTGAATAATTAATAATTCTGTATCAAACTGACATGTATCTTTGTTTCAGCTGTGTTCATTGTGTCTTGCAAACAGTGACAATAAAGGCAGGCCTATCTAAATCTATTTTCCAAATAAGTGACTAACCACTCTGGAACTGGAAAATGGATAACAGAAGTACATACTAATAGTGAGTGTATGGCTTATACAGCGCAACTGAGGTGTTTTTTTCTCCTGTACTTTCGTTTCTCGTGGTGGCAAGGGTGAAGCTCACCTCAAGCATCGAGGTTTTGCAAAAATTTGAGTAACTGTGATCTCCAATCAATATTTGAAGCAAATGTTAAAGGCATTGCAAATCTATTATAGTAGCAAAATAGCTACATAGCCTATATAGTTTTCAAACAATCTGTGAAACACACTCTAATCTGTGACTGGCTCTCTACATGCTGTAGATCATCAACAAATGTCTTAACCAGTTGCTGTCTTGGCACTCCCCCTCACCCACTCAGTGTTCATGATTTACTTCAGTGCCAGAAGACGTCATGTGTGAATGTCACATCAATAAAAGGAAAAATTGAAAGAGTATTTATAAACGAAGATGAGCATGGTATGAAACTCTGCACCAAGATAGTTACTCACTGAGACAACCATTTGCCCTTTAATAAAGCATGTTCTCGCTCAGCTTACAGACTGCCTAAGGCCACTGCACGCTTACCACTCTCAATATATGTGAACACGGCAAGCGAGTCTATCATGCTAAAGTTAAGCCTTTCATCATATTTATTTTCAAATAAATATCCAACAGGCCTTGAAACTGCAGTAAGCAGGAATCACATGCATCAGCACCAGTGCAGTTTACAAAGCAATCTGTAGAAGCTACTGCATGGCAAAATAAGCCACAAGAGGCTGTGGGCTATGCTGGTTTAACCACAGCTAATAGGAGTCATTAGGCACAATGTGTTTCAATCCGCATAACTCCCTACCTCCAGAGGCTTACTGAATTTCTAAAATGGTTACCACATTAACATGGTATGATTGCCAAATACCATAATGCACCTTCCCACCATTTCACCTTATATGGCGCAGCAATATATAATAAAATGCAGTCTTTTATACATGTAGCACTGCAATCATAGCACAGTAATCATTACTAACAAAAATGACCATTTGTATCTTCACAAGTAGCATATTTTCCTAGTAATGATAGTTCAAAGAAATTCCACCATATTTTGTGACAGCTAAAGTTGTAAAAGCCAACATTGTAATGGCATCGTTTTGGTGACTTGCCCTGCCTATAGAGTTACCTTTTGGAAAATCAGCCATGCACATTTGAAAAGAGGCTTGCATTTTGTTTACGAGAGTTTCGGAATTTTGTCACATTCAATGTTGCTTCTTTAATAATGTCATTCAGTATTAGGCCTTGTTGATGCAATATAACATATTATGCATGTGTTAATAATGGCATATGATTTCTAGGTTCATAAAAAGTGATTCTTTCCCAATTCTCCCCAATTCCCAATACATTACCACTCAGATTACAATTTACTCATTGCATTGGAAATATATGCATCCTTCCCTGTACAGTAGAATTCATAAAATGACATACATACATATTATCCACACATACACAGATTACACACTATAAAAAAGGCAAGAGAAAGGACTCTATTTTCATGATCATATCCATGTTGTCACAAGTCTACTGACTGGGGACAATCCCAGAGCAAAAATGTAGGTAACACTTTATTATAAATACTCCCTATAAAGCATTTATTAAATATTAGTTTACACATTTTTTAATTATTAGCAAACTGTTACCTCTTAAATATTTCTGATCAGTTAATCATTTATAGATGCATATGCATATGTTAATGCTTTGTAAAAGCATTAAAGGTGCTCTAAGCGATGTGACGTGTTTTTAGGACTAAAACATGTGTTGTTACATACAGCAAACATCTCCTCACAATCTTCTAGCCGCCTGTCCCCTGAACACACTGAAAAAAAAATGCGGTCTCTGTAGACAGCCCAGGCTCCACAAACGGCAACAAAACACAGTGGGCAAACCTAGCATAACAAACGAAAACGATACATAACAGTGTTCCAGCCAATAAACGACAAGAAGGAAATGCACGTTCATGAGTCTTTCAGGAGGCATGGGAGGGAGGGGGAGGAGATAGCTATCCTCCGTTTTGTTTGACAATACTTCGAACGTCAACAAGAAGTGACGTGAAACAGCATCGCTTAGAGCGCCTTTAAAATACACATCTTTAATGATATATATATTTAAAAACGATTAACTGATGAGAATTACCTAAGTTTTAACCGCTTACTAATGATATACAAATGTGTTAAACAATGCTCAATAAATGCCTAATAGGGAGTAGTTATTATAAAGTGTTACCTGATTGCCTTTAAAAATTCCATGGCATGTTGGTATTATGATGGAGAAGTTGGCTGGGCACTACCAGTCCACTAACCTGAGAAAGAAGAAAATCAGTTAATTTGACATTTTCTTTAGATCTGTTGTCTCTTTTACTTATTTGTCACACATTATTCCCTTTGGGTTTAATGTTTATTTTAAAAAGAAACAAATTGTAGAATAAATATCGCTAAATATTTGTGCCTGTGCATACCCCCAAGGATTATGACCCATGACATGCCCTGACAAAGGCTGTTTTAACTGTTGGCATGTCGGAAAACCCCAAAATTTGCTCAGCGGTGTCTGTATGAGTTAGTTTTAGTTTGGACAAATACTGCCACTAAAAAGACAGCTTCTCTTGATGTCTGCCCAGGCGCTGACCAAGAGATATTCAGTCACACAGTGACAGGCCTATGAGGAGCACTGGAGACTTCTGTATGCCGAATGTGATAAATTTATAAAGTGCCGGCTTTTTATTGTCAATATTATCATCACTGATCAATACATATTGAAGTGCATGTTAACACAGTCAAACCACTTGAGGATAATGTAGATTTTTTTCTAAACAAACCTTTCCATCAAGTGTGACATTTGTAGGCATATGTGACATTTCTACACCATTTTTGTTTAGTTGGCAATATGTAAGATGACCCCGTTTGCAAAATAATTTACAGGAAAAAAATATTGATTATATTCAGGCCAGTATGGTAAACTGTGAAGTGGTCATATGGATATATGACCAATGGTGACCATAATCCAGGAAGAGAGATCAAGCAGGAGGCAGTACTTGTTCTTTCAATGTAATCTTGGCTTCATCAACGTTTTTGATTGGGTTTGAAACAAAAAATTTGTTCATACTTTTGGTTAAAGTTTAAATAGCAATGTTGCCAAATTATAATGTACATGAAAATAGACTAGGCTTTGTTTTAGAGCAATTCAATTAATATCACTAAGATTTTAATCCAAAGCAAATACTTGATAAAGCACAGAGAAATTCAATTTTTCCATCAATCTCTGAGTAACAGGAATAAATCTTGTAGTTCAATTCCAAACAGACCTGACATTTCTAGGGGAAAGGCCTTCAATTTATCTGCCAGACAGTATAAATTCATCCCCCTGGAGAGTTTGAATGCCAGGCAGTAGTGATGCACGGGTCAGGCTTTTTTTAAACCCGCCCCAACCC
>JAGFZM010000210.1:0-64380 GCA_017657215.1 Limnothrissa miodon
ACAAAATAATTAGGAGCGACTACATCCATTCCTCTCCGAGCAAGCATTCACCCACACCCACAAACACACACACACACACACATAAACACACCAGTGCTGCCTCTGGAGAGGGAGAAACACCTGACGAAGTTAGTAAAGGAGTTGCGTCTCTATGGAAACAAGCAGTGCAGAGACCTTATTCTGTAGAGCAGACACAACACACACACCCCCATCCTACTGCCAGCAGATCCCCCCCGTCCCCAAACACACCACCCCCACCCCCAGACCGTAGTGCGTTGGCCCGGACTCAGTAAGCTCTGCATGGGCGACATAAGCGTTTGTCAGGATGCTTTGAAGTGGTCACGTGGTGCTGGGGTGCTGTGAACATGAAAGACAGTCGCCTGGTGCTCACAGTGGGGGGAGGATGGGATGGGAATGGGAATGGGGGGGGGGGAGTTATGGTGCCTCTTAGTTCAAACGAGAGTGTGCAAAGTGAGGAGAAAGTTTAGACACTTCGAGTGGATCTCTCTCTCTCTCTCTCTCTCTGTGTGTGTGTGTGTGTGTGGAATGGTTGAGGATGTGAGCTCTTGGTGCATTTGGGGTCATGGCTCCAAGCTCAAGCTCAGGTTTAGGCACTCTGGGCAGATTCAATCTTAATGCAACTGAGAGACAAACTGTGGGGGGGCTCCATCTAGTTCTTAGTGCATCGGGGGTCATGACTCACCCAGCTCAATCTCTGCACAGGTCAGACTCCTATGGGAGGAGTACTGTTGAGTGCACTTACAGTAAGCCTTAATGCAATACCCATTCACACACATCAATGTATGCCTAACATTTACACATTCCCATACACACACACACACACACCAATGTATGCCTCACATTCACACATTCACACACACACCATTTAAGGTCCCAACCAAAGGGGCAACTTGGGATATAGTGGAGCAGGATTCGGGACTCTGGTCCACCACATACACACAAGTTTAAACACACACACAGTCAGTGGCCAACATCCTGTCAGGTCTCTCTCTTTATGATCATTAGGGCCAATCCTGACCTCATTAAATGTGTGTGTGTGTGTGTCTTCAGGCTAAGCGTGTTATTCCATGTACAATACCTACTGCATGCATCTAACCTGTAGAGCACAGCCAATCACGATACCTGGGCTATGGCATGAAACCTACAGCCAAGGATACAGCATGAACCCTTTAGTTGACAGCCAATCACGATACATGAAACCTACAGTCAATCACGATACAGCATGAACCCTATAGTGGACAGGCAATCACGATACCTACATCATGAACCCTATAGTGGACAGCCAATCACGATACCTACAGCATGAACACTATAGTGGACAGCCAATCCCGGGGAATTAGTGCAGAAAACACTTCAAGATCATCTGCCTCGCTTTAAGCCGCTGGACAAACACAGAAACACAGAATGTAAACATAATCCGCTGGATGAGAATGTCATTTCTGTATGCACAAGAGAGAAAGAGAGACAGGATGAGAGAGAGATAGAGAGAGAGAGAGAGAGTGAGAGAGACAGAGAGAGAGTGAATGAGTGAGAGAGAGAAGGACAGAGAGTGAGAGAGACAGAAAGAGAGAGAGAGTAAGCAAGACAAAGAGAGAGAGAGAGTGAATGAGTGACAGAGAGAGGGACAGAGTGAGAGAGGCAGAGAGAGAAAGAGAGAGAGAGAGGGAGAGAGACAGAAAGAGAGAGAGAGGCAGAGAGAGAGGGGCTAACTACAAGTGCGTAGTTTATGGAATGGACAGCAGGGATGTGTCTTACGATAAAAGCAGCACATGAGCTCTAAATGGGGACGTGATTGGTGTGTGTGTGTGTGTGTGTGTGTGTATCAGTTAGAGAGCACAGAGAGTGTTGTGCCAATCAGAGAGGGTTGTGTGAATGAGCACAATAATAGAGCTTTCAGTTCAACCATCACATCGGACACACTACTCAAACAAAGCACATCACAAGAGCTTAATAAGGCTTTGATGAAGAGTGTGTGTGTGTGTGTGTGTGTGTGTGTGTGATTACTCCCATCCACTCTGAGTAAATGATGGCACTCCAGCATCTGACTCAGCAAGCGTTGAGTGTTTCATCCAATCCACACCTGACCCCAAAAGCCTGTTGCCATGGCAGCAGCATATGGCTGTGGTGCTGGAGAAGGGATAGCAGTCTGCAGCAGGGTGCTAGCCATTAGCAACTCATGGCTAACGTGTGATGATGGGTGTGTGTGTCTGTGTCTGTGTGCGTGTGTGTGTGTGTGTGGACAGGATTATGAAAAGGTGATGTGTGTTGGGATGCGAGATTAAGTGGTGGAGACGTGTAATGAAATAGATGTTGTGAGGTTAAGGTTTGGGAAACCAGGGCAGCAATATGGGCCGTGAAATGGGGGGAGAGAACAGGAACAGGGGAAGAGAAGCGGATTTGTAGCTAACTGCAAGGATGTGACGAGCAGCTCACTGCAAGCATGTGTGTAACGTGTGCGTGTGTGTGTGTGTGCCCACTGCAAGGGTGTGACGAGCAGCCGCACTCACCAAGGTCCTCAGCTCTCCGCCGCTCAGGCAAGGACACACACACACACACACACACACACTCACTGATCACTGCTCTTCTGAGACACATGTAATTACCCTCAATCCTCTGTGAGTCTGTCCTGACATGCCGAACTTACACTCTAGCCTGCTGAACATAAACATACACACACAGACCTTGTCCTTTTGTCCTTTCTTCTTGTCTGAAACTGTAACTGCGGCACACTGACATAGTCTGTAATGGCTGTCTTTAGGGACACTGTGTGTGTGTGTGTGTGTGTGTCTCTGTGTGTGTCTGTGTGTGTGCGCGTGCATGTGTGTGTTTGTCCTTTCCTCTTGCCTAAAACTGTGACATTGGCACACTGGCACAGCATGTGATGGCTGTCTCTAGGGACAGTGTGTGTGTGTGTGTGTGTGTGGGTGTGTGTGTGTGTGTGTGTGTGTGTGTGTGTGCGGCGTATGCGTGTGTGTATGTGTTTGTGTGTGTTTGTCCTTTCCTCTTGTCTAAAACTAAACTGTGACTTTGACACACTGGCACAGCCTGTGATTGTATCTAGGGACAGTGTGTGTGTGTGTGTGTCTGGCAGAGTCCTATAGGGACTGCCCCATCTCCAGTGCCCTCTCTGCCAAGCTCTCTCAGGGCATATGCCAGGGAGTGCCTTCTGTAATTGGGCACATCACATGGACACATGGTACCATAACACAGCTCAGAGGGCATTTGTGCTTGGCATGGGCAGAGGGCATTGATGCTGGGCACAGCTAAGAGGCCATTATCCTGGGCATGGGCAGTGGGGAATGGTGGTACCAACAGGCAGAGAAACAGTCCAAATTGCCCAAGAAATGCCCATGTTACAGAGGAACATACAGCACACATCTGAGCATTTGCCCCTTTGACCCGCCACTGAAGTTTTAATAAAGAGTCTGATCTGTATCCAACTCTGGGTACTCACAGGTTCTGTCACCATGGGAACAAATTACCATGGGGATAGCCAAAAAATCAGACACAAGCTGGACCTGCAGTAAGTCAGTTAAATTCAAACATGTCGATTTCTGCCTTGACCTGCTGAGGCTGTTCAGATCTGTTATACTGTACTATGCCTGAAAAGAAAAGCTTTACTTAAACTATAGCCTACTATGCATTGTCCTCATAGCTATTAAACCACTGTGTGTGTGTGTGTTTGTGTGCGTTTGTACAGACACTTCAAGGGGCTGCTAAATCATGACATCTGCATCTGAAATTAAACCTTTCCCTAACCTACATTGGCATCAGTGCCCTAACACCTCCCCATGCTACACACAATATGCGAGGCAAGGGCAGCTAGAGTAGCAGCTAAGCTTTAAAGGCTGTTGGGGTTGATCAGGAACCTGTTTCCTGCAGGGCTCACCACATGTCTGAGTTAATACACAAACAATGGCCAAAAGAGCCGAACAAATGAGCCTGAACACACATTAACCGTGATGACGCCAAAGGGTTTTGGGGAAAGTGGACAAGTTCACCCGCAGGAGTCCAATAAAGCGCTGCTGAGTGCATGACATTTCGCGTTAAGGGCTGTGCTAAGTCCCCGAGGAGCTGTGCCGTGGCTAGCCAGCGACACAGCGAGAGCTGGCCCCGGGTCACACACAGCTGGCCCCGTCTAAGCATACATTCACTCATAAACAGAGCTCCGTAATGACTCTTGCCGCCATTAGGTCAAGCTGAGTCTGTTCACGTGAGATGCATTATTGATAAAGGTCTCGCGCAAAGAATTCCCTGCGCATTCAATCCGTTTCACACACAGTTTCACAGGTAAACAGCCGTGTGTTTGCGTGAAAGTAAAGCAGGCAATTTAATAACATGATCTTTGTGGAAACAAGCGCTAACATGACCCATGCCGCAAATATTGCACTCGAGGTGAAACGAATGGGTGTGCCCGGTCGGGTGGTGCTAACGAATTCTAACGCTAATTCATTTGCCCTTGATTTCTCACCTTGCAATTGGGAAGTCACAGATTTATTAAATATCATCCAGACCGAACGTGACATTAGAGCGTAATTGCTGACGTGGTGGAGGCAGGGAGGATGTCAGGAAAGACATAACTGAAACATATTACGGGATGACAGGGCGTATTGGTCCCTCCTGCATAAATGTACCGTGAGATTACGCTTGACACGGTTTCACTACGCACAACCACCAAAAATGTACTTCGCAAGGATCCCACCACTGCCGCCAGAAAGGATCCACATGTTGGCATCTTCTCCAGAATCAGTCAGGGACACGCCCCCTACCCACCGTGGGGACGACCTGGTAAAATGTAGGCTACAATTGTTGAACCCTAACTCCAAACATAATCTAACAACATTGTAACACAATGAATCATGCGAATCCATTCCCCCTGATTCCATTTTGTTATACTTCCTCACCCATCATATAAAATATTATCATAACTCGCTTGCACCGAAATTATTTATAAAAGGATCAACCGCTACTAATCCAAAGCGTCTTACATATTTAATACGCAACTCTCCCAACGAAATAACTCTTATAAGACATCTGATTGCTTAAATTTCTAGCTGGGTATGTGTCCTTAGTTTACACCACCGAGACCTGAAAGATTGAGCGCTAAACCGGCTTCATTCAACTGGTTTCTCCTTGTGAAGGACGCGTGTAGCGCTCCATATTTTTTAACAAAGAGTATTACTTAGAGACACAGCAAAATAACATTCAACTCTTTTTTCGATAACATTGCTCTAAAATGTACAGTTCAATGGTTTAAAGTAGAGCCTGGAGCTAGCAGTGTCCAAAAAACATTACGTTGTTATGAACATATTCATGCTAACATACGCATACAAATGACATCGGTTACTTTTAAGAACCAGAAGGGTTTTGACAGTCATATAGTCTATATTTAACACGCTTGTGTCCCCGCCGTATCTGGAGTAGGCTTTAACCTACCTGAACCTTGGCGAATCTTTAATACATTCTTCAAAATCCACCGTCATGTTTGATTATTATTCCGTCTTAAAACTTGAGAGTGTTTATTTCATGTCCCGCAGTTGGTATCAGGGTTGAAGGCTACAAAATTGTGACTAGTCCCTCCGGGAGAGCGGCGGCGCAGCACCTCACCCAGTAAAACAGTGACACTGTGACACAGAAGAGAGTACCAGTGCGTTTCAATTTACTACAGCCAACGCTGGGTCAATGTAAGGGAGCGTCAACATAACTGGTTAACAAAAATAACGTACATAGAAATGTGGCTTCAGTGTTGGGGAGTTTTCAAGCAGGAGGGTAGTATTTGCCATTTGATTCCGACATACAGTGTCGGTTTCGACGCCACATAATCTCAGCACAGTTTTTGCTTGTGAGTTTTACCTCTGTAGACATTTTTTCTCCACATTACTTTTCCTGTCCAAATTGCCCCTCTTCTTAAGAAATAAAACTCTAGGTCAATTTGACAATTAGCCTACAACTCAAACCGATCTGTACAGAGATCCCTTGCAACACCACCACGAAAACCAAATTCTCATGTTAGGCTAATCAGACTCATTAGGCTCCTGTAATCTTAAAATGAATAAATAGGCCTAAATTAGATTGATTGTTGGCTACCTTTATGACAACCCACAACACTCAGAGTGACTATTTGGTGTGTTTTCAAATGGTTACTTTAAACTCTGTTTTATAGGCTAATAAAAATAATCAGAAGAAGAAAAGAAAAAATAGGCTATGTGTTGTGTCTACCAAATGATGTTTATATGGTATCATGAATCTCCAAAGAATTTTGTTTCTGATGTTGTCTTGTGTAAATGTGTAACGGTAATTGATTATTATATACATTTTTAGACTCTCCCTTCACTGTCTGAATAAAGAGGCGGGCCCAATCCTAGTGCTGCCGACGAGACGTCACAGCGCGGTACATGTTTGACGGTCGGTAAGGAAGGAGGATTTGAGAAAGTCTGTGAGCATGTTTTTAAAAATGGCTTTCCTCTACTCCTATATTTAACTGTGTCTGTAGACTGGCTGTACAGTTCCTGACTGGAAGTAAGTTATGAATTGGTATGAGCTTTTTCTCTCTCATTAGCATTACTTACAAGACATCTATAAGACACCCATAAATAAGAGCATTTATACTAATTAAAGTTAGGGAGGCTTTTGTCTTGCTACTGCATTTGCGGAAGAAACATTGTGGCGCTCTGTCACCATGCAGAAGCTGTCGACTAACTCGTTATGCGGCAGCTGTGTGTACGGAGAAATGGGTTGGCACAGATCCACCTCCGGCAAACCAGACTGGATGCTGCAAAGAGCTACATGCTAGACTATTTACATTTTTCTTAGTATAATTTGACGGTAGTTTGGGATTTCTCGCCAGCATTTGCATTAGTTAGCACAAGCGTTAGTTAGAGCTAGAGTTCCATCAGTTCAAAATAATGGGTGTTCAAAATAAGTCAATGTGCGTGTGTGTGTTAACAAAAACAGAAAACTGAAAAACTTTAAGTCTACTATGGATGCAAGTCTCCTCTAAGTAATGTGTTTATAAATCAAGGCTGGGTTTGCCCCATACCAACTCAGTGTGCCCAACCTGAGAGTGCATCCTCCCAGTCTGTGGCGGATGCCCTGGCCCAAATACGGCTTGGCGGTCCTGAAAGTGGCACTGCATAGGCATGCCATGCCATGAGAATTCTTATTTCCCTATTTTCTTATGCACAAAAGACTGACAACAAACGTAATTTCGCAGCATTTTTTTTTACAATGTATTCATGGACCATGAATGAACTTCCTTGAAAAGCCCTGTTGCTGTGCTCAGTCACAGTTCTGTGGGCCTGTTATAGGCTACAAGGAAGCTGAGCGTCTCTGATGTGGCTTTTCAACAGCTCAGTGGCCACAGACCCAGATGTTTGTTCCCAAGTCTGCATAATTGGGGTGATCTTTGTGTTGATGTTATGGGATGGGATGTTATGACCACTTTAAAGTAACGGAACAATGAGATGCAGTGGCACGGACACAGTGACACAATAGCCTGAAGAAAAGCACCAATTCTATTGGTGTGCATGTGTGCACATCAGTCTTTTCCCCCTGTCATCACATTCTAACACACTTTGAGTGTGAGAAACCAGCAATGCTCTGAAACAGACTTGGAGCTACACTGTCTGCATGCGTTGATGTCCTGGCATCCCTGGGAGACAACGAGAGACTGAAGTGTTTTAGACTTGATGAGAAGTTGAGTGTTTCTGACTTTGACATGGAGACTAGACTGTGTTTTGGACTTTGACGTGGAGACTGTGTTTTGACTGTCGGCTGAAGCCTGACCACTTAGGTATGGTTCAGGTACAGCTCAGGGATGGGCTGCTGGGTGCTGCTAAGTTGCGGCATACGTACGGCTCAGGCACAGGCAAGGTATGGCTTAGATAACATGGGCTAGGTGTGGCTACAATCACACAGACTAGGTGTGGCTGCAATCGGGCTCAGCAACGGCTCAGGCACAGGCTAGGTGCAGCTTATGTATAGCTCAGACGAGCTGGAAACTGCTCCGTCCACTGTGTGAATATGCATACTGTAGGTTGATCTGGGGCTCCTTTTAATGTCCCATTAGGAAATTCTACTCTAAATGTTGAAATAGAATAAAATCATATTGTAAATGGTGCTGTACAAATAGAATTCAATTCTATAGTAAATTGTGCTGTACAAAATAGAATTCAATTCTATTGTAAATGGCGCTGTACAAATAGAATTCAATTCTATTGTAAATGGTGCTATACAAATAGAATTCAGTAAAATTGATAGTGTCCTCTACAAGAGAGTCCTTCAAACCAGTCTTTGCATACAAACCTTTGCCACATAAGCCCCCACTCACACACACTCTTTATTTCGCTCTTTCTGATTCCTCTGACACATACTCTGATTCTTTCTTACTCTGCCTTGCCTTTGTCTTTCTCTCTCCCTCTCTCACATGCTTAGACAGGCAGCTCCCTGATTCACACATTTCTTTGAAACCTAATAATAAAGACTGTTTATCCATATGTCAGTCACACTCTTGTGTGTGTATGTGTGTGTGTGTGTGTTGATCCATCTGTCTGTCACACTTTCATGTGTGTGTGTGTGTGTGTGTGTGTGTGTCTGCATATTCATGTGTCTCACACTCTTGTGTTTCATCATTTGATAGCTGAGTCTTTTTTTTATTGTTTGTGTGTGTAGATACGCATTTGTGTGTGTGTTTGTGTGGGAGTTTAGACTGACAGCTTTGCGTTGTGTGAGAGTAAGTGTTGGCGTGCGTTTTGGAGGGAGAGAGTGAGAGAGTATTTTCTCACCCTCCTTTTTGAGTTCTGTCGTCCTCATTTCACCCCTTTCACTCTCTCTTTCTATTTTTCTCTCTGTCCCTCTCTCTTTTTGTCTGAGCATGCTCAGTGTAGCATCAGAGGCCCGGTTTAAGGACAGACATATCAGCAATCTGCTTACACACACACAAACACATAAATGCACCAAAACACACAATCAAAAATGGGCCAGCTGTCTTCATAGCAGTAGCGGTGCACAGATTTCTGCATCCCTCAACCTTGTATATATCTACGTCACCTGTGTTTGTCACCTATGTTTGTCACCTATGTTTGTCATTTATGTTTGTCACCTGTGTTCAACATCATCTGTGTTCAGTATCCTTGTGCCCAACAATGTCACCTGTGTAGTGGCTTTGAATCCATCAGCATTACCTGTGTTCAGATAACTTTGAAGTGCTATTGAAATAATATAATTATGTATAGAGGGCTGGCAGTTCCATTCACCCACAATAGCAGAGGCCTCTTCCCATACAGGGTGATGGGTATGATGGGTCATGATAGTCCAGGTAGTCAGGTACAGTAGAGACAACTGAACTTATTTTTGAAGTATGAATACATTTTACTTCCGGTCTGAAGAGTTTCATCAGTTCTAAAGCAGGGATGGGAGTGTCAGGAGATTTAGTAGGTAGGGGCCCCTGGGTGTTGTACACCCTCCGGGGGTTGCTTTGAACTGTATATGATATATGTTGTCACTTTGCTGAAATAATTGAGTCATTTTTTTTTCAGATTTCTGAGGAATTACCAAAATGTACTAAAATAAGGTGACAAAACAAAATGGTTGCCAAGAAATGACATTATAAGATAGGAAAACAAGACAGAAAAAGGGCACCATGTGAGAAGAAGGTTGTGTGTGTGTGTGTGTGTGTGTGGTTGCGTGTGTGTTTGTGCATGTGTGTGTGTGTGTGTGTGTGTGTGTGAGAGAGAGAGAGAGAGAGAGAGAGAGAGAGAGAGAGTGTGTGTGTGTAGAACTGTGTGTGTTGAGTTTAATATTGATGCTGGTGAGAGGGGTTTCCTTAGCCCTGCTGAAGTAGAACCACAGATATATGTGTCCTCTCCCTCCCACCTCTCTGTCTCTTTCTCTCCCTCTTTTTCTCTCTTTCTCTTTTCTCTTTTTTTCTTTATCTCTGTCTGAAGCCCTCTTTCTCTTTCTTCCTCTCAAATTCAAAGGTGCTTTATTGGCATGACTGTTCAATTATGTTGCTAAAGCAATGACAAGAAAACAAGAAAAATATCTCTATCTTTCTCTGTCTGTCGCTCTCTGTTACTTCTCTTTCTCTTCTCTCTCTCTCCTGCCCCTCTTCTCTTGTTCTCCCAGGGTCTCTAAGTGGACAGGACTCTGGGTCGACCGAGGCACGGGTGTAGAATTACGTGTGTGTGTGTGTTTGTGTGTGTGTGTGTGTGTGTAGAATTACCTCTGCATGTTCTGGAAATATGTGGAACAAAGACAGAAAACATCTGTTTGGGTCCAGAGGAGGCTTGTACATTCCTAAACGAGTGTGTGTGTGTGTGTGTGTGTGATTTCCCCCTTGTGCTCTCCCTGTCAGATACTTGTATAGCTCCAAGGGTTGCTCTTGGTTTTGCCAGCAAATGTGTGTCATGCTTGTATGGTTTTATACTGAGCTTGTTGACTTGGTTTTGTGTTAGCAAGGACGCTTTGTCTCCAGCATGCAAATAAACATGGGACAAGGAATTGGGGCAGAATTAATTCCTCCATATCGGCCTGTTTGCCTGCTCTTACAAGTTAACTGAATCAAGGCCAAAAATTGGGATTTATGCAAAATCTAATTCCATGTTATTTGATTAACTCTATTGTTGCACATTAATGCATGTGTATACTGCATATATATCACTAAATGTGTGTTGTTGTTTTTTTTTACACCATGTATTTATAGTGATTTATAATTTGAGACATTGACTGTACTTTGCGCGAGACATTCATCATAGTTCTTTATATTTGTTTGTGTAATCTAATATACATTTACGACATACATTATTATGTTGTCTATTTGTGTGTGTGATCCAGGGTGGTACTACGGGAGGGTTGGGGGACGGGGGGTGGTGTAATGAATGGTTATGTAGTGTTTCTATAGACCAGTTTTAGTGAAGATTATGTAGATGTTGTCTATAGTGTGGACTACAGGCTGGAGGGCTAATGGTGTTGTTCTCCCACTGGTGTGGATGCTGTGGATCTTTCCCCTATAGGAGGTCTGGGAGTCTGCTGATTGCTAACAAGGGGGACGTGTACATCAAACCCCGCCCACTGGACATCCAGAACAGCATTCTCCAGCATTCTCCAACCAGACTCTCCAACCAGACTCTACATTAATCAATTAATCCAGACTCCAGACTCATTTACATGATGTAATTGGAAGCAATACAGTACTTCCCAGTACTCCGTACTCCACAGTACTCCACAATCACAACACACAAACACACGATGATCTAAGGCGACTGGTGTGCCATCAGACCAGTGTGTGCAGGCCAAGAGTAAAGCCCTGGGGTGCTGTAGTGCCTGTGCAGAGCTGTATTGTTGGTGTAGCACAAGAGTAAAAAAAAAACCTGGAATGCTGTACTGCCTGGGCAGAGCTGTGGTGTTGGTGCTGACTGAGTGAACAGCACATATGGGGGGCGTTATGTGTTTTGCTGCTAGCTCAGTCACACACACACACACACACACACACACACACACACTCACACCCTAAAACACTCACACACTCCAATAGGTCACGCTGGGAGTTGGGGAGCCATTGCCAGACTGTAATTGCATAAGGACACATCAGCTCAGCTAACGCAGACCAGGAGGTAGAGCCGGGGTCGGCAAATAAGTTTGGACCCGGGCCATTTTTTGTTTTTGACAATTCAATCATCATCAGGCAAACCATGCTTTCCTACTGAAAAAAAACTTTATTATATCATAGGCATATATGTTACTCTATTTATGTCATTAGCTATAGGCAACAAAAATAAAAAAATAATTTACATTGATTTAAAATGATGATGCAGCTCTTGTCATCCGTCATTCAACAGATAGGCCTAGCAACCTGACTAGCTAATGATTTGGCTATGCATTAGTAAAGTTGCTAATTCTCGCATGACATCCTGATGTTGTTTCCGTTTGGATGTGTGAAACACTCAAGATTCCTAGCGAAGTCACTTTCCAAAGCGACGAAAAGAAAAGTTGTTAGCGAATGTAGGACGTACAAAGAAGAGTAGAAGGAAAGGTCTGTGTTCAGGCTACCTGAATTTATGAACCTCCAACATCTCATCCTGCAAGGTGGTTGTTGCTGCTGTTTGCAAAGAATATATTGGAAGGCACCACAAGACGACGCATGGCCAAAAAACTTAATCCACTTGCTAACTGGTGCTCTTTGTTAAGCGCTATGAGACCTGTCTTTTGTAAAATGCGCTATACAAATAAAAAAGTTTTAGAATTTAGTTGAAGCACTGACGGCTGGATATACACAGAGCTGCAAGATCCTGGTTCGGGCACTTAAGCGCAGGAAAAAGTTACAAATGCGTCCCTCAACGCAGCATGGATTCTCACAACAACAGGCTACTGCCGCAGAGGTTATTAAGGAAGTGATAGTGACAGTGTAATGAAATCTGTTGAATTGTCGTTTTTAACAGCAAATATTATACTCTTCCCTTGGGGGAAGCACAAGTGGTGTCCATACTCTCTCCACTGTGGTCAGTTATGCATGTTGACCTAGGCAGGCCTGAAGGTCACGTTTAGAGGTTAGAGGTCAGAGGTCACGGGTTCAGGTCGTGGGGTTGAGCATCACTGATGGGCTCCTCTCTAGCACTCTCAGATGAAAAGGGCCTCATGTGTGCCGATGTCATGGCGACGGGCATCTCAAGGGCCTCACTCTTTCATCTTCACTCAATGTTTCCGGCCCCACACTGACCTAGAATGAGACACACACACACACACACACACACACACTAGCCTGAACACACACACACACACAAGCCCGAACACACACGGTCAAGCAGGAACACGAAAACACACACACACACACACGAAAACACACACACACACACACACACACACAAGCCCGAACATACAGGCCAAGCAGGAACACATGCACACACACACACACACCAAGCCTTCATACACACACACACAGAAACATACACATGGCCAAGCAGGAACCGTCAGGGGGCCCACCATGGAGGGGGGAAGTTGGGGGTGATTTTTAAGACCCTGGTGATTTTTAAGGCCCTGGAGAAAATTAGAGTATTACAGTCAATGTTTGGGGGCCAACAGTTATTAGGTCTCAACATTTCCAGCGGCACTAGAAAGACTGAGACAAGAGAACCAGTTATCGTTATTGTTGGTATTATTGGTATTATTGGTATTATCGTTGTATTATTGGCCTATTGTAGTTGAGATCACTCACTATGAAGGTTGTTTTTGCACTCATCTCTTGGCTTTCCAGGGCTTTAAACCAGGAGTTTGGATCTCTAGTTTTTAAGTATCTGAAGACTCTCTGTTACTCTATTCTAATGAATAATGAATGTAGGCCCAATTCAACCCTGCATTCGTTGTTGGGTATATTCCTCGGCACCTCGAGAATACTCCTGCAGAATCTACATGCGGGATTGTAACCAGGTGCTTATCCCATTTTTCCCAACCCATTGTGTGTACGAGGATCCCATCGCATTCCCTGATCTATAATGCAATTTGTTTTAGAACTAATTGGAATATATTGAATCAAATTCTGATTGGGTTGTTAGGATAGATTCTTTAATTGCATAGAAAGCTCTTTTGGCTTTCTCTCTTTCAGATCACTCACTCAAATCTCTCCTCCTTATATGCACAGTTACTCTAACTCTATCTACTTCCACTCTTTTTTTTCTGATTGTCTTCTTCCCCGTTTTTATCTTCCACTATTTCCCGCTCTCCTTGCCTCTCTTTTTTTCTACATTTGCTCTACATTTTCTTCCTTTCTCCCTCAATCCCTCTCTCTCCCCCTCTCCCTCCATCTCTCTATCTCCCTTCCTCCTCATCCTCACTCCCTTTCTCTCCCCCTCTCCCTCCATCCCTCTCTCTCTCCTCCTCTCTCCCCTCTCCTCTCCGCAGCTCAGATCAAAGTGCTTCTTCTCTTGCTGTGTTTTTTTTCTCTGAGTCTGGATCCCAATTTGGCTGTTGAAAGGAGGGCAGAGTGCAGAGAAGAGAGAGAGAGAGTTACTCTCTTCCATTGGAGAGAGAAGAGAGAGAGACGTACACACACACACACAGACACACACACACAGCAACAGCGCTGCACTGCACAGATGTACAGCCAGAGGTGGAAGGCACTTTTTAAACAGACTCTCTCTGAACTGCGCTTCAGAACTCATCCCAAACTCAGTAGAGTTCACCAGACAAGAGCTCTAAAGAGACACTACAACTAGACTGAATAAGTTAAACTTAAAAGAGGTGTGTCTATTAGAGATGTTATAGATGAGTTTATGCTAAAAGTGTGTGTTAATTGGAGGAGTTGTATGCTATAGGTGTTTCAGATGTGCTGCATGTTCTGTCTAGAATCCATGAACACCTCATGTTTCTAATGTGACACTGTGACTGTAGGATGTCAAAGAGTGTGTTTGTGTGTGTGTGAGAGAGAGAGAGAGAGAGAGAGAGAGAGAGAGAGAGTGGGATCAGTGGTCTGTGGTGTCAGTATCAGTAGTTGAGCAAGCAAGTGTGTGTGTGTGTCAGCGTGATGTGTGTTGTTTTTAAAAGGGCTTGTTGTTGACTGCTCTTTAATGGGTCAGTAGGTCAGGTCTGTGCAAACGCTCCGTTAATTGAATCAAATCTGAAATTGCTCGTCTGGAATAGCTAAGAGCCAAAATCGAGCTTCCTAAGACTGGCATACATGTGGTGCTTAGAGTCTAAATGTAGCCTCCTATGACTGGCATAGCAGGAAGAGCTGCTAAGAGCCGCAATGGAGTTTCCTGAGAGTGTCAGTGGTGGTAAGAGCCAAAATGGGGTTTCCTATACAGTAGGTCCAATAGGTTTGCTCTGGAAGGTGCTGTGATTAGTCCCTGAGTCGCTGGGATTGGGTGGCCCTGTATTTTAGATCTAACCAAACCATCATCATCATGAACAGGCCAAAGTTAACCTGTGTGTTTATCAGTGTGTGTGAGTGTGAGTGTGTGTGTGTGTGTTGGGGGGGGGGGGCTCTCTTTTCACTTTGTCTCACTTATTTTATTCTCTCTCTTCTCTCCTCTCTTCTCTATCCTTATCCTTCTCTTCTCCCTACACTTGTCTAGCATGAGGACTGCCATCTGTGTGTGCACATGGGTGTGTTGACACTGTCACATGACATTGAGGCAGAAGTAAAAGAAGACACCCTCCCCCCCTTACCTCAGCGTGTGTATGTGTGTGTGTGTGTGTGTGTGTGTGGTATCATCAAGATTCTGGCTGACTAACCCAGATTCTGTGCTTCACACCAACACACACAGCACAGAACACACACACACACACACACACACTCTACTGCACTCATGCACTTCATGTCTGGAGCTACAACAAACTCAGTATGACTCCTGCCATGTTCGATTTGCATCCCACACTGACTCTACACGTCTGAGATCCCTACACACACACACTCACTCTCTCTAACACACACACACATATACACACACACACACATACACCAACTCACTCACACACACACAGAGACACACACACAGACACACACACACACATATACATACTCATAATATACACACATGTTTGATTTTTTTATTTGAGCTGGATCAATTTGCATCTTGTGTCCTCTTTTTGCCTGTGATCCACACATGTGTGCACACACACACACACACACACACTCTCTCTCACACACACACACATATACACACACACACACATACACCAACTCACTCACACACACACAGAGACACACACACAGACACACACACACACATATACATACTCATAATATACACACGTTTGATTTTTTTATTTGAGCTGGATCAATTTGCATCTTGTGTCCTCTTTTTGCCTGTGATCCACACACGTGTGCACACACACACACACACACACACACACACACACTCATGCTGTACACACACATGCTCACCCATCCACGCCATTGTGTGCAGGTAGATAGTGTTGCTAACATCTAGGACAGATCCAAGGTCTTGTGTGTTTGTGTGTATGTTATGTTATGTGTATGTGTATGAGTGAGTGTGTGTGAGTGTACGCCTATATGTGTGCATGTGTGAGTGAGAGTGTGTAAGTGTACACCTATGTGGCTGTGTGTGTGTCTACGCATTTGTGTGTTACCCCAGTGTGTGTGTGAAAGCCAGCCTGTCATAGGCCTTATATAACTAAAGTTTAGTGGTTGTAGCTGAGGCCTTTCTGTGCTTATCAAAGAAAAGTGCACATACCTACACTCACACACACACACACACACATATACATATATACACATCTTCCTTCTATCAAAGAAAGGGAGATGTGTTTGAAACATGAGTGCAATGGGGTACTGTAATGTGATTGACACCTGTATCTAACACTGGGATGGGATTGACACCCGTATCTAACACTGGGATGGGATTGACACCTGTATTTACACTGGGATGGGATTGACGCCTATATCTAACACTGAGATTGGATTGACACCTGTATTTGCACTGGGGTAGGATTGACACTGGTATTTAACACTGGGATGGGATTGACACCTGTATCTAACACTGGGGTGTGATTGACATCTGTATCTAACACTGTGAATGCTGTAGTCTCTGTCCTTACAGGCTAAGGTCTCTGTTAGCGTTGCTGCTAGCTGAATAGCAGAACTCATTTGAGTTTTTAGGGCAAAGAGTTGCACTGTCAGAGAGGTGACTTCCTGTGTTTCCCAGAAGCAGAATTAGCCAAAGCACATTTGTCAGGAGAGGCTTGTATTGTTGTCCTTCCAGAGACAGTTGGACTCAATTTAAACACACTACACACACACACACACGCTTCACGCGGCCCAGCTGATGTTTTATGCAGGAAGGCCTTGTTGGCAGTGACTGCTGGTGGCCAGTAAATGATTCATGCCAGCATGGGGACTCCTCCGCACAGGATGGCAGTGCCAGCGGGTACACAGAGGGCAAGAGTGGGTAGGATGGCACTGAGTACACAGAGAGCAAGAGTGGGTAGCAAGGCCTGGGCACAGTGGCCTCCACAGTGACCCATGCGTGTGTGTGTGTGTGTTTGACCCTTTTTAATCACTTAAGCCGCACATCCATTTCAGTTTTTTTGTCAAACTGCATGTCCAAGTTGTAAGTAGCACATTTCCCACATAGTTTTAGACTCGGAAATATTCTTGGTGTCTTTAGTGAGACAACCCCCTCAGGCATTATTGGCATCGTTGACACTTCACCAACACTAAACCAGCATCACTATCAGATATCTCTGTGCTTTTGGTGTTGGAGCTGGGAGTGGTTTAGATAATATTGGGGAGTGATGGTGTAGATAAGTAAATGGTAAATGGACTGCATTTATATAGCACTTTTTTACTCCTACGAGCATTCAAAGCGCTTTACAATGTATGCCTCACACTCACCAATTCACACACCAGTGGAAGGAGCTGCCATGCAAGGTGCCATCCCACCACTGGGAACAATTGTGGTTCAGTGTCTATCTTGCTCAAGGATACTTCGATAGGTTCAGATGGAGTGGGGCTCAAACCCGCAACCCTCCAGTTGCCATACGGCACCTCTACCACCTGCGCCACCGTTGGTGATGATAATGATGATGATGGTTTAGATAAGTAGAGTGTTGATGATGATGATGATGATGATGGTTTAGATATATGATGTGTCGTTGGTGATGGTTGTGGTTCAGATAAGTGCTTTGTTGTTGTTGATGATGGTGGTTTAAATGAGTGTTGTGATGTTGCCGTTGACAATGACGATGGTGGTTCAAATGTGGTGTTGGTGATGCTCAGTAGATTTAATTGATGACACTGTCTGACGGGTGTGCAGCCAGATATACAGTATATATAGAGAGACGGAGAGACGAAGGGCGAGATAAAGGGAGTGAAGAATAGAGGGCCAGAGATAGAAAGATGAAAAGAGAGAGGGAATGAAGGGTAGAGAGGGCCAGAAATAAAGAGAGAGAAAGAGAGAGAGGGTAGGGACAGAGAGAGATGAAGAGATAGATACAAAGTGAAGAGTAGATGGCCAGAGAAAAAGAGAGGTAAAGAATGTATGTATGTGATTGTGTCAGAAGTGGAGTAGCTTTTAAATCTCCATCACTAGTCTGCTGCTATACTAGTGAAACATTAATCTCTGCTAATTAGCATCCACTGCTAATGGCCTTTATTCAGCCACAGATTATGACAAATACAATAGGAAACAACAGAGAATATAGCCATCTGTGAGTGTGTGTATGTATATATATGTGTGTGTGTGTGTGTGTGTGTGTATTTTCATTCATATTTCAATAGCACAGACACGAGCTAGCTGTGAAAGAACTTCAAAGTACTAAACACTCAATATAGCCTACACGGACAAGCCAATTCTATATGAAAGCCACTGAAGATTGCCCCCAACAGAACTACACACTGATACACACACACACACACACACACACACACAGATCATAGAGAGTGGAGTCATGGAGGCACATATGAATAATAAAACAGGCAGCAGAACAGCTGAACTATAGGGCAGACAAACACAGAGACAGTAATGAGCATACAAACACACACACACAGACACACTTATATACATACATACAGACAGACTCGGGGACAAAGCCATGAATCAGACTCACCTCAGTGTGTGTGTGTGTGTGTGTGTGCGTGTGTGTGTGTATTGTGTTGAGATCAGAAAGGAAGTGTGTGTCAAGCCAGAGCTTAAAGAATCTCTAAGGGTGACGCTGGAACATTAATGCATTTTTTTCTTCTTTTTCTCTCTTCCTCTCTCTCTCTCTCGCATTTTTTTCTTCTTCTTCTCTCTTCCTCTCTCTCTCTCTCTTCAGTTTTAGGAAAAGTAGGGCAGGAGAGGCTTCAGGCTTATACTGATACAGAACAACACTCCCGCTTACACACACACACGCACACACACACTCATATTTCTCTTTTTCACACCCCTCTCTGGGTACGCTCATTCAGAAGAACCGCTCGTGTTCCGGATACATTACAGCAGAACTGTTTCGCCTGTCAGGAATGGAATGTGTTCTAGTTCTAAATGAGTGTGTTCTACTTTGGAAAGAGAAAGAACTCCATTTTAAGTGGATCCATTCTAACACTAACGGAAGGCGACTTTTGTCCTGGTTTGTTGTAGTCATGAACAGATATGTTACTAGAATAGTTATGAACAGATATGTAACTGTCCAAAACAGGGGTTTTGAAACTCTTTCTGAACAAGGGCAAAAATGTATCTGGGCTTTTACATTATATCGCTAAGTGGAACTGGTACAGTACAGTCTACTATTTATATTGGAAAGTTTAGCCCAACTAATATATACATATATACTTACTAGTATTTACATCTAATACCTGAAAGACATTGTGTATTTCAGTGCAATTAATTTTAGAATAGATAGAGAGAGATTGAGAGAGAGAGAGAATAGATGAATAATTGGGATACTAATAATTAGACTGCTAATAGTCTGAAGTCATGAGGAATATTCCTGGTGAAACATTTGCCTGAACCACGGGCCTATAGTATACCTTGAAGGCCTAGCTCAACTCCCTCTCTCACCTGTGCACTGATCATTTCTTTATCCACCAGATCTTTCATTTAAATTCAATTTTATTTTTATTGCGCACTATACAAAAGACATGTCTCATAGCGCTTCACAACAAAGAGCAACAATGAGCAGCAACAGGGGCAAGTAAAAAAAAACTCCCTGTCATTTTTTTGTTAGGGTTTAGGAGGAAACCCTGGGCCGCTCCGACGGCAAGTTCTTTCTGTCCATCCATCCATCTCTCTATCGCTCATCTCTTTTTTTCCCCTCTTCCTTTCATCCTGCCACTGCGCATGCCCATGTCATAAATCCGATACTAGTATTCTATTTCCTCATTCACAAAGTGTCATGTGTTTATGTAGCCTAGAGTTGTGGAGGTCATATGGTAATGTTTCTCGTGTCTGTGCAAACACATGGTTCAATGTTTGTGTGCAAATTTGCATGGGAAAACAGAAGCAGGTTCTTGCAGAGTTGCCCCTCAGAGGTGATGGCCGAGAAGGGGTGACTCCAGTAGGAGGAGCTGATCAACTGGCTCTGGCTAAACTTTGGCCACAGGCCCAAAACTGGGCACCCTGGTTTAATCTTTGGATCTGTGTTCAGTACCACGCATGCTAACTTATGTGTTATGATCTGGAGGACCTCTATGTTCAGTACCATGTGTGTTTGTGCCAGCATATTGGGAGGCCACCACTCCTTGGTCATTGTAGTCGTAGGTAGCCAGCTGGTTGCATTTTCCCCACACAGTTTTATTTTGTACAGTATTAATGCAGTATAGTACAGTATACTACAGTACAGGATGACTAGTGTACCAATTAATTGAATGTTATGTTTTTAATGTATTACTAAAACAAACGTCACGGATACTAACGTACCCTCGGTTCTCTGAGTGAGAAGCCGAAACGTACGAATGGATGATGCCTATCATCTCCTACTTTTTCTGAAGTCAATTTTAACCAACCCTTTGAAAAAAAGGGCAGTAAGCGCTCTAACGCGCGCAGGCAACTACTTAGACAGCCCTGCGTGACGTCAGAAAGTCTATATATTGACTGCGCTTACGCTTCAGGTCCTCTTTGCCAAGCTCGCCAGCGTCGGCGACTTGAGGCCCGAAGCGTACGTGTTGGCTTCTCACTCAGAGAACCGAGGATACGTTAGTATCCGTAACGTTCTCTTCCGTTTCGAAGCCGAAACGTACGAATGGATCACTACAACCAAGCCTCAAGAGCCCTACACCGAGGAGCCCGAGGTGGGAAGACCCATGGGACCGCCGCCGGGCCCAGAGAGAACACTCTCTGCTACACCCGGCCTGGTGACATCCAATGCGTAAAAACGCGCAAAGGTGTTGTCTGAGGCCCACGAAGCGCTCAGACAGATATCCTGCATAGGGACGCCTTTCCAGAAGGCCCAAGAAGCCGCCACTCCACGGGTGGAGTGCGCCCTGACATGAGCTGGCGGAGGAGCACCCGCCGCCTCATATGCCAGACGTATGGCTTCAGTAAGCCAATGCGACATGCGTTGGGTAGACAAGGCCTGACCCTTGGCACGCTCGCCATGGCAGACAAACTCGACAGAGGGTCAAAGGGCGTAAGAGCCAGTCCGCGTAGGACAGTGGCCAGGTCCCAAGTAGGGACCGAACGTGTGGAAGAGGGGCGAAGCCGCCTGACGCCCTTCATGAAGCGCGACGCAAGGGGGTGAGCGCCTGGGGAAACTCCAGCATAGCCAACATGGCATGCTGAAATAGCTGCGAGGTACACCTTCAGAGTAGAGGGTGTACGACCCTGATCAAACAGGTGTTGCAGAAAAGCAAGCACCTCGCCAATAGGGCAGACTAGAGGATCACAGCCTCTGTCTCTGCACCACGTGCTGAACACACGCCACTTTAGTGTATACAACGACCTAGTGGACGTAGCTCTAGCAGCCTGAACAGTCTCTATAACTGCGCCTGACAGGCCGCTCTCTAGGAGACGTGCCCATTCAGGGGCCAAGCCGTCAGTCTCCACGCTTCCGGCTTGGGGTGCCACAGCGACCCGTGAGCCTGAGATAGGAGATCCCTCCTCAGAGGGAGGGTCCAAGGCTGGCCGTCCAGCAGTGAGACCAGATCTGAGAACCAGCTCTGAGATGGCCAATTGGGGGCGATCAGAATCACCCTGTGAGCCCCCGCTCTGATCCTGGCCAACACCTGACGCATCAGAGGAAGGGGGGGAAAAGCGTAGAGTAGACCTCGCGGCCACGGATGTGCCAGCGGGTCCGACCCTAGCAGCGCATCTCGCTCCAGCGAAAAGCACGCTGGACAGTGAGCGTTCTCTCTCGAGGCGAAAAGATCGACTCGTGCCCGCCCGAAGCGGGACCAGAGGCTGTGCACCACGGCTGGGCAGAGGCGCCAGTCGGTTGCGCGCGGAACACCCCTGGAGAGGAGGTCCGCGCCTGTGTTGCGCACACCGGGCAAGTGCGACGCCCTGATCGGCAGGAAGTGGCGGGAGGCCCAGGTGAGCAGCTTGTACACCAGGCGAAACAGGTCCGGAGAGCGCGTGCTGCCCTGGCGATTGATATAAGCCACTACAGTGGTGTTGTCCGTACGCACCAGAATGTGTTCTCCGCCGAGAAGAGGGAGAAACTATTTCAGAGCGCAAAAGACAGCTAGGAGCTCTAACACATTGATGTGTAGCCTCCTGGAGGCTGCGCCCCATGTCCCTCTGGCGGGGCGACCACAGCAAACAGCGCCCCAGCCGCTCTTGGACGCATCGGTGGTCACCGTCATGCGTCTGGCTACAGCGCCAAGGGCGCCGCCTCTGGTGAAGGACGACGGCCTGCGCCAATGCGCGAGGGCTAGCCACATGCGTCTGGATACTAAGATCCGACGGGCGGGGTTCGACCTGGAGGACACACCTAGTTCCGCTAAGGCGAGCTGCAGCGGGCGTAAGTGTAAAAGGCCGAGTGGGACAGCGCCACCCGCGGCGCACAGGAGGCCCGTCAGTCTGAGACACAGCCTGGCCGAAACGCAGGCACCTAGTCTGAAGTGGCGTAGACACTCCCTGACGTCCTGTAGTCTCTTCGAAGTGAGCGTCGCTCACATTGAGCGTGAGTTCAGACTCACGCTCAAGAACTCGACCTCCTGAGAGGGAGAGAGCATGCACTTGCGTAAGTTTACTAAGAAGCCCAGATCGTGCAGGTGACGCAAAACAGTGTGAACCTGTGACGTTAGGAGCTGTCTGGAACCCGCCAGCAGCATCCAGTCGTCCAAGTAATTGAGGAGTCTGATACCCTGAGCGCGTAGAGGAGCAATCGCCGCCTCCACACACTTGGTGAAGCACCGAGGTGCCAGAGACAGACCGAAAGGGAGGGCTGCGTACTCGTAAGCTCTGCCCTCGAAGGCAAAGCGTAGAAAACGCCTGTGCCTCGGGACTATACCTATGTGGAAATAGGCGTCCTGAAGGTCTATGGTGACCATGTAATCCCCCTGGCAGACTGACTCCGCCACCATACGCCCTGTGAGCATGCGAAAGGTGAGAGGTTTGAGCGAAGCATTGAGCGCTCTGAGATCTAGAATAGGGCGAAAAGCGGCTGACTTCTTGGGCACAAGGAAGTACGTACTGTAACGACCTGCGCGCGCGAGCGTCGGATCTACGCGCTGAATAGCGCCCTTTCTCAAGAGATCGCAAAGCTCTTGTCTGAGAGCAGGGGCCCTGGAGGGGGGCACCACTGACTCCATGACACCTCTGAAGGGCGGGGGTGGCCACCTGAACTGCAGTTGATAGCCTTTCAACACTGTTGAAAGAACCCAACGCGACGTTGTGCACATCGCCCAATTCTGCCTGAGCAGAGCGGCGGAATGAGGAGGTAGCAAGGACAAACGAAGTGCTATGCTGCCCCCGAACAGGGGCGGAGCTACGGGGTGGCCAGGGGTGGCCGTGACCACCCCAGACCACGCCCTGGTCCCGCCCTGGCCACCCATCGGCCGTACAATAATTTTATAATAAACGATATGTCCCACAGAATGTTGGTTCCGGCCGCGATATTTTAGTTCCGCCTATTTGTTTCCCGCTGGGACGCATTTTGCATTAGCACACACACACACACATTTCACACTAACGTGCCTCTGACAGCAGTAGCTGTTGGAGTCAATTATGTTGAAGTCGGACCCACCTCCCAGGGAAGTACGGGTCCGTGCGATTTGGAGGCAAGTTATTTCTCCATAATGTCTTTGGATAGGTTTTCTCACTTTGCCAACAGTGACAGTGGCTTTCGCAAAGTAGTCCTTTCACAAGTTTACAATCCAGACAAAATCTAGCTAGTAACGTTAGACTAGGGTAACTAAGGGCTTACAAATTAGCTGGATTTGTACTGTACGTAACGTTACATCCATACGCCCGTGGTTTTCAATTTTAGTTTGTATTTCTGCATGGCAACGTTTATCGATAGCTGCCTTCTAGAGTTTAACCGTGCTTCCTTTTAGAATGTTTCTGCCCAAAAGTTCCGGTGTGCCCGAACGTCTCGGTGTGCTGTTCATTCGGGATTCAATTGAACGTCGTCACTTTCTGTCAATGGGCTTTTTTGAAAGCTATGAGACAATCTGTCACACCGGTAACTCACTCAGCCATTGGGCTAAACAACGGTGGGCCTCTAGAGAGCAAAAATCTTTTTATTGATTGCTCAGGTGCAGCAGCATCAATCCCAAAATGTAGAAAGTGTTAACATGTGGTATAGGTATAAATTCAGTATACATGCATTTTCCTTTTACTGCAGAAAGCACCTTTATGTTACATAAGTAAATGAATACTTTGATTTCTGACCTCTTCGCTCAGATGGATTTTGTTCATGAGTTAGACCTAACTGAATGAGTACTTATGTATGCCACAAAATACACCAGAATACAGGAAATCAAAACTAGCTCATTAATCTTTTTCCGGGACCCCCCACTTTAATTGGTTACAGCATGGCCACCCCTTCAATATCCCTGGCCACCCTTTGGCCACCCCATGTAAAAAAGTCTGGCTCCGCCCCTGCCCCCGAATGGCACTAAGGGGGCCGAGGTCAATGACTGAGGCTGTTCGCGAAGCTGAAGAGCGTCCGACTGACAGGGTAGAGAGCCGACGTAACGTAGGGGCTGAGGGCAAGTCAACCGTGTGTGAGACCCCTGGGCACTCACGCGTGGTTGGCGAGCCGTGCACCTCACTCGCGACGCCCCGTGGGCGGTCGACCTGGTGTGCACATCAGCGATATCCGAGGTCGGTGAGCTGCGCACTTCACTTGCGACACCCTGTGGGGCGGTCGACCCGGAGCACGCGTCAGCGACGTTCGTGGTCGGTGAGCTGCGCACTTCACCCGCGACGTCCCTTGGGGCGGCCGACCTGGAGCGCGCGTCAGCGACGACCTTGAAGAGGGGGGAGAAGTTTCCCGTCTGCCCGATGGCAGAAGTGTCAGACTGAGCAGACAGTTCTGCCCGTACCTGGGCGATAAATCGGCCGACAGAAGCAGCGAGAGAGGGCGGGGAGGGCTTCTCGACCGTGAACGACTCCGATGCGTCGCATGCCCACTGCTCGGAGGCGAGTGAGACAGAGTACGCGGAGGCCGTGACGTTAGTAGAGGCCTCGGCGCCACCTGGGCGCCGTCGAGGCGTGACGTCACGCAAGGCGCATAGCGCACGGCGTGCGTAAGCTGAATGCGCGGCGGAGACCGAATCGGTGCCCCAGTGCGGGACAGCGCTGACAGAACAGAGAGCGTCCTCCGGCCAGGGCCGGGGCTCATTGTGAAACATTGCCCCAGAGGGGCGATATTGTGTGTGCGGGGTGCTTGTGAACAAGGCAAACTCAGCGCCCCCTGAGGGGGTGAGATCAGAGAGGACCGCCGAAGTGGGGGGGAACGCTCCGAGCTGGGGACTGCAGAGCGGGGACCCGTGCCTTTTGGAGCACACAGAGGCATAGCAGTCAATGGATAGGGGTTGCATGACATGCTCTGCCGCACACACGCGATCGTATCAGGATCGCTGTGGCCTCTTGCGCCGTTCCTGGCTGGTTGGATGGTTGGCGGGAGCCGCGTGTCCGCGTGAGCGAGAGCGCTGCCAAGGAGGTTGTGACCCGGTGGCCGGCGGTGGCGCGGCTTTGGGTGCGTCCGCCTTTTTCTTCTGCTGAGGCGTAGCCGGAGCGGCTGGTTGAGGAAGCACGGGTTGCAGGGCCTGAGCCGCCGACTTCGTCTTCTCTAAGCGATCGCGCTGGAGTTCCAGCGCCTGGCCAAACAGAGCATCAGCGGAGATGGGAGCGTTCATGAGATGCCTCTTCTCCTTCTCTGGCATGGACGATAGATTCAGCCAGAGGTGCCTGTCTATGACGACCAAAGAGCCAAGGGAGCGCCCGTCGGCTTTAATGGCCGCCCTGATGGCCAGCGAGGTGAGAGCGGTGGCTCTGCGCAGCTGATGGAGGGTAAGATCCGACGGCTGCGCCGAGAGATCTGCCACCAGTTCCTCAGACAGAGAGGAGAGAAGAAAGGCGGTATTCATCGCCCTTATCGCCTGGCCTGTACAAATGAAGGCATTAGAAACGAGCTTCTCCGTGCGCTGGCACGGCTTTGAAGGAAGCTCGGGAGGCGATGTCCAGGTGGTGGCAGAAGATGGCGCTAGACAACCAGCGATCGCATCTTCAACGCGAGGGAGCTGCATGAGGCCGCTGGCGCCCGCTCCGTCCATTGCGTAAAACGCCGCGTGGCCCTGGATAGGGGCAATGGCGGCGAAGGGAGCCTCCCAGGAGGCCTGCGCATCAGCCACAACAGTGGGGAGGGCATCAGGAGAGGGGAGCGCGCCGGAGAAGGGGTCGAAACGCCCTCCCGGACAGCGCTGAGGCGGAGGCAGGCCAAGCCTGCTAGCCGCCTGTGTAGCCAAGGAAGCTAGCTCAGAAGGCTCCTCCTCGTCCACAGCCTCAATAACTGGGTCGTCATCGTCGACCTGAAGCGGCGAAGTAGCCGCGCGGGCAAAGGCAGCGCCGATGGAGCTAGCAGGGCTAGCCAGGTGGGCCGCGGTTAGCTGACTAGCTGGTAGCTGACTAGCCGCTGAGAAGCTAACCGATGGCCAAGTAGCCACTGAAGACCGGTTGATTAGCCCATCCGGGTGCGAGGACGCCGGGGGAAAATCGATAGACTGGCGGGCGGGGAGAGCACTGACGCCAACGGGGGTATAAGCCACCCCTGGACTACCAGTGGAACCCACGAAAAATGCCGCTCTGTTGGCAATAGCCGCAGGGGAGAGGTGTTCGCAAGCCGAGCAGAGATCTGGTCGCGAAAACGCGAGCATAGCATGCTCGCTCCCCATGCAGAAGAAACATAGAGCATGGCGGTCGGAGAGCGCCATGGGACGATCACAGTCGGTACAACGATGAGTAGCCATCTTGCGTCTCGAGGTACCAGGAGTTAGGGACCGGCGTGAGCACTTGGAGCAAGACGGAATCCCTCGGAGAGCTTTGAAAAAAGCTTTTGTGGTGGGCTTTCAAAAAAGCCGTTGGTTTAGAAATATTTGTGGAAGCAAACAGAAAAAACGACTCAGAACACACGCAGTAGGCGAAGTGAAAGAGGCAAAGAGGACCTGAAGCGTAAGCGCAGTCAATATATAGACTTTCTGACGTCACGCAGGGCTGTCTAAGTAGTTGCCTGCGCGCGTCAGAGCGCTTACTGCCCTTTTTTGAAAGGGTTGGTTAAAATTGACTTCAGAAAAAGTAGGAGATGATAGGCATCATCCATTCATACGTTTCGGCTTCGAAACGAAAGAGAACTTTCTTTGTTTATTGTTCATTATTTGTTTATCTGTCAGTCACAGTACTTCATTGGCTGTTTCCTGTTTGTTTATTATCTGTAACTGACACTACATATTACTAAAGTAATACATTCTTAATGCAGTATACTACAGTATTAATGCAGGTATTACTGCAGTATTTTGGAGTTGTGAATACAAGTAGCATTTGGAGTCGTGAATTCATAATAAAAATTAGAAAGATACTACTAAAATACGGCATTGCATTATATTGCACAATGCAGTATTCTGAAAGAATATTACATTACACCAGAAAAAAACTATTGCTTTTCATGTAACACAAAGCCGTTTTTTTCCATATTGTTTTCTCTCATGTCACGCACATATGCACCACGTGTGGACAGTTACTTAATCTCCTCGTCCAACATTCTACCAGGATTGTATTTCAGCATATATAATGGCCTTTTGCATTTCATAGCCTAGAAAAATGTGTGTTTAAATATTCATTTCAGAAGGGAAATAATTATTTTAAGCGCCCAACTGTACTCCTAAGTGTCATCATCAACTGCTTTTTTATGATCTACAATCGCTCAATTCATGTTTCACTGACAGTCACACACACACATGCACATGTATACAAACTCACTAACAAAGCTTATAGAGTAGGTTGCATAGCTGTAAGCATACAATTTAATGAGTACATTTTATGACCAGTTCCTCAGGCATGTAGTTCTCTCTGTCTCCGGCCCCCTGTCTGGGCTCAAATATTGTCTGGTGTTTTTGGGGAGGGATTGAGGGGGAGGGCAGACATGTGGAGACGGGTTGAGAGAGATGGAGGAATATCAGCTGGCAAGTGTCTCCAAGCACAAATGTGTTAGCCTGGGCCTGCCCATACTTCCTGTGACGCTACATTCAATTTTGCGAGCAAGTCAGTCTGGCCAACCTCCTGTTTTAATGAATTTACTGTCCTAAAAAATCAGGCACCTATGAGGAATGACGCCATGTCAGGTGATCTTTCCATTTTGACACACGCCTCAATACGGAGCTTCGGCTAAAATCACGTGACATACTTGATATACACAATTCGAAGCTCCAGTACAATCTGGACATCACAACAAGGTGCGGTCACTAGGTGCAGTATGGCCAAGGATGGACACCTTCCCAGAAGTCCTTAGGAGCTAATGCTGCCAGTTTAGGGGTGAGATATCAGGGTTGGCATACACACGGGTACACTGGGCCATGGGCTGGGCGTGTTGGCACAGAAAGAGAGAGAGGGAGTAACAGATCACAGAGGGAGAGGGAGATGCGGGAGAGCAGAGAGAGATGTGTGTGTGTGTGTGGAGCTTTTCATTGACCACCTGATCAGATATGTATTGATAACTTTCACAGCTGATAAGATGTAAATTGATAACTCACTGGATTTGCATTTAGCAGAGGAGTCTCTGTCTCAGGTATATATGTTGACAGTCTGACAGGCTAAAACAGGTTTGTGTGTCTGTGTGTGTGTGAGTAGGCAGAGCAGTTCTGCAGAGAGATATTTTCTCATCATCCCTGGCTCTCTAAAAAGGGCACAAGTAACCATGGTAACATGCCAATGTTGCCGCCTTCCCAGTGTGTGTGTGTTTGAGCTGTTTATCTGTCAGGCTTTGCTTTGATCACCAATGTATTTTTTTTTTTTATAGACGAGTGGCCTCCACCAACATTACAGAAATCTCAAGAATACTAATCCTTGAAATGTTTGTCTGTTGGTGTGTGTGTGTGTGACTTCAACAGCTGGAAGCTATCACATTGTGTCATTATTAGCTGTGTGAATCTGGCTCACCCTGTCAAACTGTGCTTTTTAGCAGGCCTCCAGAAGGCCTGTTGCGCAATCCTGGTTCTAGATCTCTATGAGTGTAAGTTATAGGTTCACATACACTGTCCCTGTGCCTCACTCTGACACACACACACACATGTGGTCAGACACATGCATATACAGACACAGACACACATAGATACACTAATGTGCCCACAGAAACATTGACATATAGTGTCTCACACACATACACACTGATGTGCTCACACACACACACAAACACATACACACACATACACTTTTGGCTTGCTGTCACATCCATCTGTGTGGTATGATGTCATCACTAATGGCCCATGGGCTCCATTAATTATTAGTTCATTGGAATAAAGATAGAATCTGCAGGCTGGAGTTTTATCCAGTTTTATCCAGAGGACACACACGCACACACAAAGTAATCTACAGTATCTGTGACTCCTTCATTAAGCAAAGGCCACCACCTTTCCCCCTCTCTTCTCTCCATCTACCATTACTCTCCACTCATTCACAGACTTGCGCACGCACACACACACACACACACACATTACTCTCCACTCTTACACACACACACACACACACACACTGTATTACTTTCCACTCTGACTCTGAGGGTTAAGGACAGCTACAAATCCAACCCATCAAATCTCATTAGAATGCAACATCATGACAACTTCACTGAGAAACACTGACCTGGACAACCAGGAGGCCTAATAGAGGAGGACTGATTGAGATAGATGATAGATAGATAGATAGATAGATAGATACTTTATTGATCCCCAAGGGGAAATTCAAGGTCCCAGCAGCTTAAAAAAATCACACACAACATATACTACAGTTACTAAAAAAAACAATAAAATACAAATACTGTGAGTGTTAATGTGTGTTCAATCTCACCCACAAGGTTGAGTTAATATTAATAATTTAGTTCTTGCTGATGTTCAGTCTTAGCCATAAGTTGGTGTTAATATTAATGTGGTGCTTGCTTGTGTTTAGTCTGAGACACAAGGTTGAGTTCATATTATTAATATGGTGCTTGCTTGTGTTCAGTGCCAACCATAAGGCTGAGTTTCGCTACGGCATCTTGTGTACAGTAGCCTCTACTAACGGCATGCGATTGGAGATTAAAGTGGAGACAAGCCTGCTTGTCCATGCAGTATACCATATTATTAACGAGACTTTATCTGCCTAATGGACTAACTAGACATCTTGACTTTATAGTGGACTAACAAGGAACATTCAAGATACCGGATTAGTGGAAGTCATTGCTGTTAGTCATAAGCTTGTTATGTTCAAAGAAAGAAGAAAAATATTGTGATTCTTCAAGTGTTTGTGTGAGAGCAGCATGTTTGTGGATGAGGGTGTTTACATTCTCAGTAGGATGAGTGTGTTTATGTTCTCAGTAGGAAGACACTAGGACAGTCATGATGTCACACACAGCAACTCTGTGGCATTTGCAAGAAATCACGTTTTACAGCTAAAAAGCACAAACATACCTCATGCAAAACACACACGCACACAGGCTTGTGCTTCATCATAAGAAATGCCCCGGGAAACACTTGGCTTTTTATTAGTGCGGGGAAGGCATGCGCCTGACAAACTGTGACGCTTTTAGTCATTTCAGCGCAGTCCAGGTCTACTACCACAGTAGGTAAAAAAAAAATACTTTATATAATTGTACTTAATATTCAATAATTAGTCTACTTTTGTTTCAGTCGTATTTAAAATGGCTATTCCACTCTGTCAATAATTATAAATGAGTACATTTTGTTTTTAAATCTCTTGTTCTCCAGGACTACTCAGCACTGGGACCTCGCCTTGAGCAACATGTCATTTCTGTACAGACAGGTGAGGGAGTTGTGTGTGTTTGGGATTGTTTGCACACTCATATCAAGTGCACAGTGCCATCTTGTGGTTGGGAATATGCACTGCAACGCCACAGACACCCTGTCTGTTGGATTGAATCCAATGAGTGTTGCTGACACCCGGGTACTAATTGCAAGTGATGTTTATCATGTTGATTAATTAATGTCAGTAATTGCTGAGGGACGGTGGTAATGAGGTGTTGTTGCAGTGGTGCAGACTGAGGCTCCTGTGAATATCATGTTGCACCTGTGAACCCTGGAACAGTGACTGGCTCAGACACGGAGTCTCCTCCATCGCTGGTGCCTTGTGGTTATGTTCTGTGTCAATGAATTTTATCATCACGTACTTTGTTGCGGGGTAACAAATGTAGTGGAATTACAGATGTTGTCTATTGTGCATACAAAAGGGAAAGGGGTGTAGAATGCATGAAGATGGGGATAGATGGTGTGTGTGTGTGGTGGTGGGTGGCTGGGTGGGCGACAAGAGCTGCATAGAGATGGGAATTGGGGTGACAAGGGCTGCATATGATAGGAATGGCTATATGAAGGTTACAGAATGGTGTGGAGAAAGGCAACAGCTTTGCCATTAGCACTACTCCCACACATTAACAAGGAGTGCTAAGTGCAACGGTATCCCTCACTAATCCGCTGTGGTCCAAGTGTGTTTTATACTGCGAATCCTCAACCCCTCTGTGGCCAGAGCTTAAAACTACACTTGTGGTCTTGGTCACACACACACACACTCACTGTGTATTGGTCACCTCATAATCTGCCATTTGTCCCTCTATGGGGACTCTATTGTCCCCTTAGAGGACATTATCTGTTTAATATCAAGATTCCAGAACAGAACCATTGACCAGACCCCATATTTACTGCACTTATCTTTAAATCTAAGCACCTTCATTATTAAATTGTTTTTAATCACAACTTAACGTAGCCTAGAAATTGTGGGTTCAAATCCTGGCTGCCACCGTTGTGCCCTTGATCAAGGCACTTAACCCCAAGGTTTTCTAGGGGAGACTGGCCCTGAAGTAATTGATAGCTGACAAAATGTAAGTCGCTTTGGATGAAGGTGTCTGCTACATCCATCACTGTAAAGTGTTACTCCAGGGACATCTATAGTGTGACTCCAGTGAAAAGGACTAACTGGCCCATGACACAGTCATTTGTGAGACTCCTCATGCAATCACAGTGAGTACGGCACTGCTCTTTACATCACTACTAGAACTATGATGACAAATATCCCTACAGTCGATATGACAACCAAGGGCATCGCAAGGGTAGGGGAGGGTTAGAATGGTTCTAAGGGCCTGGAACCGGGGGAAGGGGGGGGGGGGGGGTGGGGTAAAAGTATTTCCAAAAATTTCTGCCAGCACTACTTTTGATAGCGCTAACTAGAACAGCAAATATGGCTAAAATCAAATGAACGACAACAGCAAAATACAACAACAATAACTACAGCGGCAAATTGAATTGGTAGGAATGACGATAATAGCAAATATTGGTATAATCAATATGAACAACAGAGGTTATTGTCGTCATTTATACTGATTATAGCAATATTGTCTGTTATGGACACACACACACATACGCACACACAACTTTACTTTTGGCTCCTCTCTACCTCCTGGTGGCTGCCATGGCAACAAGCTACACCTCGGACTACTAAAATTGGTGGAGCCTGCGACACATCTATTCTGCCATCTTTAGTGTCTTTCTTGCAGTAGAAATATTTAATAAAAGCACTTAAGCAACCGTAGGGAAGATGCCTTAATGGAGACAACACAAACACACACACACAGCTGGCAGATGCTTACCCTTCCATCCCAGTGTTTTGCAGGAAACAACACACACATAGGTGCACACACACGGCAGGCAGATGCTCACCTCTGCATTTCAGTATTTAACAGAAGACACAACACACACATACAGGGCAGGCAGACACACACCCTGCATCTCAAGTGTTTTACAGGAAACAACACACACTGCATTTCAATGTTTTATAGGAGACACAGACATGCAGACAGACACACACAATCTGGCTCTACTGTGAGTCTGTTGGGAGTATTTAAGTACTTTTTTCCAGACACGGCAAGCAGACAGACACACACCCAGACAAGAAAATAGCCTGTCAGAGACATTGTCAGTAGTTTGCACTCTTTTAGGACACACAGACAAATGATCTTAAATGACGCCCAATCTACCCAAGCCTGGTAGAACAACGTAACTTTAATGTACGGATTAGATTTGAAACGCATCACTAAAGAAGGCATTCAGACCTCATTACCATTCTCTCATTCGCCTTCCTTGCACACACAACCCAGCCCCCCACGTCACGGTGCAGGTACGGAGGCTGAGAAGGGCCAAAAAGCATGCCGCGACTTCCCCTGGGCTAGACATTCAAACAGAACTGCATTGAGACTAATAGTTTGTGTAGAGTGTGTGTACAGACACAGTGTGTGTACATATGTGTGTGGGTGTGTACAGAGAACTGCAAGTGCGAGTGTCGGGGGGAAGGCTAGCTACACCCCACTACAAAGCAAAGGTTCTTGGGTAATATACAGTGCAGTACTAACACACTTCACCATTGAACATTCATCTGAGTCGTTCCCAATCCATTCCTCCATCTTAATGAGGCATGGACGAGGATTACCGGCGTTGAAAAGAATTTAGCTCCTAGTAGTAAGTCTTATTTTTTTTTTTCTTTTTGGCTGTGGTTTAGCATTCATCAAGTGTCGAGCAGGAGAAACATGCACAACGATCTCTGCATCGTGGGGTGGAGGGATGCAGTGTTCCTTAAACCCAATGCTCGACAAGATGGCAAAATCCAATTTCCCCACTTCAACTCATCAGCTCATTCATTTTTTGCAAGACCAATTCTGATTGACTACTAAAGGCTTTGCTCATAGTGACCTCACTTCCTGCAAGTTAAGAAACTTTATTACAATGATTTGAGAGGGCCTCCTACACACAGATTAAGATTGGACTAAAAATCAAGAATGACACTGATAGACAGTCAATCAAATCTGCCTCGGAACAAAAAGGGAAAAATTAAAACGAGATCAGTGCACCTGGAGAGGAGGATGAATGCACTTGGCAGGTAAACTTATGTCTGCTCTCCAAAACACTGACAAATGTCCTAAAAACGATGGAAGAAAAACAATAATAATAATAAAAAAATGACCTTCTGCTTTGGCTTTAGCCTTGTTCACCAGTCTTTTTGCAGGACTACAGCTTGAGCTGCAGACAGAAATGCTGATCCACTGACGACCGGTCTTTCCTTAGGGGCCACAGCAATAGGATGATGGGGATTTGATGGTGGCCATGTCCATTCAGAAGGTCTCGACTCAATCGTCCATTCTTCTCTGCTTTTGTGTGTGTGTTCTGCATGGGAGCTGCTCAACATGTCCATGTTTTCACTCTTTGTACCAGTCCTCCAAGCGAGCCAAATCCTAACGGAACCCTGGAGTGTTGCCCGATTGGCTCCGTTAATGAAGTTCCCTGCGTCTCTCTTTGGCATAATTCTACACGCGCCATCACGGGCAGTAAAGGGCCAAATTCTCAACACGTAACCGACATGATGCTGAATTTATATCCATCTGAATTTAGAAAATTGTTCACATTCATAGTGTACCCTAATCGAGTACTTAACACCAAAAAAAACCATCAGATTTAGACAAAAGAAAAATAAATTGGTAATAAAAAAAGGAAATATTCTACAGAAGTCAAAGGTTCTGGAGGACCATATCCAACATGGGACGAAATTTCAAAAGGTCCTTCCTAGGATTTTTGAATCTGTAATTACAATCAGAGATTTAAAACAGGCCCAGAGAGTAATGATGACGTAAAGCCCAAACAGTCAGCCAAACTAATGGAACTCTATAAAAGGTCCACTCCGTATTATTTACACAGAGCTTCTTTTTTTGAACATCTCAGTCGAGTGCTGAGGTTTCAGTTTGGACGTACAAAGAGTGAAAACAGTTGTGACACTGGGGAAAATAGATTTTAAAATGACTGCTTTTGATAAGACATCTTCACGGGTGTACATGGTCGTTGAGACTTGCGCTCGTTAAAATTAAAACTGTGCAGGACAGTCCCGTGCTTAAGAAAAAAAACAACGCCACCGCAACCTAGCCACTCAATTGGCAATCTTCTCAATCTCATCCAGGTCGTCTGTGTCCAGCTTCTCAATCTTCTTCTCTGTAAGAGGAGGAGCGAGAGACAAGAGACAAACGTGTCATTTCCTCTCAACACAGACACACACACACACAGACACACACACAGACACACACAGACACACACACACACACACACACACACACACACTCTGCAGATGGAACTACCATGACAGATGCACAAGTGAGGACAAGCCAAAGTCAGAGGTGTGAAAGTATACAATAGTCCCTTGCCATACTAACTCCCAACACTGAGTGCGTTTTCCCATTTGAAGCTGAATTGCTCTTAGGCGAGTAAGAACAGCAGACTCTACACCTTTCACCCCTCTCATTTTTGTCTATTTATCCTTTTACTCTCGTAGCTTAAGTACATTTGATTTTAACTTACATATTTAGGTAAAATAAATACAAGGTACTTTTAGACTTTTACTTGAGTAACTTGAAATGTCTGTTAAAATTATGGTGTAAGCTACATCACAGGAACTCAGTAGAAATGTAAAGGTTGTTTAATAATTTAAAATAAATAAAAGTACCCCCCCCCCCCCCCCCCCACCCACCCACACACACACACACACACCATATTTGCAGAATTCCTGAATCAAAACACCTGGACTAGGTGTCACTTTATAAAAATGCTTTGATCAAGATGACATAAGTCCTGTTCATTTTATCCTCCTGCACACAGCAAATAAGCAATGGTAACCTGAGCAACTAACCTACTGTAAACAAAGAGTCTCATAAGTTAGCAACTAACCAACTAAACCGTCAAACAGTTTGATAGATCAAGAAAATAGCCAACTGTAAACAAACTGTTCGACAGATCTAGCAAATGACTGTAAAAGTGAACAGTTTGATAGATCTAGGTCAAAGCTTGAGAAAGATGTTGTGTGATCATGTATTCACCCACTTTAACTAGCCTGTGCCCCCCTTCCACCATTAAAAACTCTTCTACTTACTGAAGTGCTCCTGGATGCGGTTGAGGATGTTCATGCTAGACTTGCTGTCCACCATATTGATCGCGAGTCCCCTCTTGCCGAAGCGACCTGTCCGCCCAATCCTGTGCAGGTACGTCTCGTTGTCTGGGTTTCCATCTTTATCAACAGGCAGGTCAAAGTTGATCACCACGGAAACCTGTTCCACATCAATGCCTGTGGAAGAAAGAAAAAAAAGTGATAGCCAGTCAGCCAAGTTGAACAAGACGATTGACCCCTAGCTTCTAGCTTGGCCAAGTCTATGGAAATCACACTCTTGAACCTCATCACAGATTCAATGACACTTTAACATGCCGATTTGATCAAAGGAAAAAAATAAAACTGAAATTTCACAGCTTGAATCAATATTAGTCATTAATATTTGGTATTAGTCATTAGTACTCACTTTATTATCGATTATGGTCATTAATTAATCACTCATTAGTAAACCATGTAGACAAATGACAAATACATAACCTACTGGGTGTTGGGAAACACCACATGTAGTTCCTATATATAGCTACTTAACACGATAGTGGTCATTTAAAAACCTGAATTTCTAAACTATTTTAGAAACTACCAGTACTTCAAGCTGGCCAACAAGGTTAGCTACTGATGGGGTTCATTACTTGTCAAAATCAGAATTCATGTTTCAGCATGCATGAAACCCTACCACAGATTGGCCTGTTTCTGCCCGGCCATTTCTAGCTTGAAATTTACATGTAGAACAAGGTGGTAGACGGCGTTTTGCTATGGCGTTTTGCTAAGGTCCATTGGATACCTTAAGCTACCTAAATTCAACAATAACAAGGTAAATGTGGTTTGACATTCTATGAGCCCTTTAATGCATGCATAGGAGTAGCCTTCTATTGTTTCTATTTACAAAGGGGAAGTCATATTATTACATTAAGTTGCTGTATAAAGAGCTCTCTGCCTACATTTACTAGCCTAAAGCAGAAATTTAAAGGTCTCTTTCCAAAATAAACCGTTTAATACTTGATTTTTTTACATTACCATAGGTCAGCCCAAGTTCCACTTGCATGCTCAACTTCAAAATGCTCTCCTACCCCTGTAGTCTGTATTCACCTGTTATAGACAACAGCCGGGAAAAACGAGCGAATCGGTAAAGCCGTGCAAGCGTACGTCACTTTGAACATTAGCTATGCAGTTAGCCCGCCCTCAAGAAAACATTATTAGGCTGCCTGCAGACAGACCCACTAGAGGGAGCGTCACAGTGCTGTTAGCCAATCAGAGGCGATACGTTTGCATATCATTAATATTCATAAGAATCCTCTCGCACAATCCCTGCACTCGTTTTCACCTAACTAAAATAGCTTGAAACAAGACAACCACAGCATATTTTTGTCAAAACCAACTCTCATGACATTATTTTAGACAAGAGACCACCACAAAATTAAAGAAAATACGATGGAATGAGACCTTTAAAAGAGAATAACCCGACAACATTTTCATTTATACCCAGTATAAATGGAGCTAACCAGATTGCTAACCTAGCAGCTAATCACACCAGCTAACCTAGCAGACAGCAGATAAGAGTATACATGTTAATTAATTGAAGGAATGAAGGAATTTGATCATAATTACTTGATGTTTAAAATTAAACATTACATGTTTTTTTTTTTTTTTTTTTAACACAGAAACACTAGCACCTGTTATTGGATGATCATACTGAATCAATTTGAAAAACAATAGAAAATAAAAAAAATAGATTGCTAAGCTCAGTGTTTCCCCCCAGGATTTTTTCAATGATTCGGCACATTTCATACTGCCAACGCTGGAGTCTGTGCCGTTTAAATCCATCCAGTGGACACCAAAAATCATTTAGACCATCAACCGTCTCTATGGGCGCATCCATGCTCATAAATACCTAGAGGGGAAACACTGCCATTGGACAGGTTAAAGCTTGAAGCCAAAGTGCTTTTACCATTCTTGTTGACCAAAATCTCTTTCCCCAACTCAGTCCTGATTATTAAGTAGTTGTTAAATTTCACTGTGAAAGAAAATGGTGAAAGAAAGGGGTTGCCAAATGAGACTATTTTGGGCACTTTCATGATCTTTTCCATTTACATTTATGAATTTAGCAGACGCTTTTATCCAAGGCGACTTACAAAGGAGGAAACAAAGGAGGATAACAAATGAAACCTTCTTCTCATTGTCTCTAAAAGGATGCATCCTATTTATGATGGTTCAAAAGTATTGCAGTATCACTGTAGAAACTGCCCTCATCTTCACAGGTAACATGTTGTCACAGTACCGCAAGTTAGGGATAACAGGCAAAAGTGCTAAGGGACGACATAAAGCTAATTATGTATACAGCTACAGCGTCCATACGCACAGCTGCCCAAGTTCCCTTTGTGACAGTAGCGTATGTTAGGGATAACAGCCAACCGTGCCAAAAGGTCCCGAGGCAAAGCCGTTTTATTTTACTGTAGCTACTCCAACGTCCATATTCTTGAACAGGGCTCCTAACCTCTCACCACTGTGCTGCAGCAGGCAACCCACTGTTCCAGGTTTTGTGTGTGTGTGTGTGTGTGTGTGTGCACTCACTGATCTTCATCAATTCATGCTAGGTGCTAGTTCTAGCTAGTGTTCAAAAGAGCAACCACATTGGATGGTGACTGAAGGTGTTCATTGGGGGGGTGTGGGGAAACAACATTTCATCAGATGCGACCAACAGGTTGATCTTCCTTACCTCTGGCACACACGTTGGTGGTGACCAGCACTTTCTCTTTGCCGTCCCTGAAGCGGTCAATGACGGCCGCCCTCTGCTCCACAGCCATTTCACCACTCAATAGCGCCACCTGGTGCCCTTCCCTTGACAGCTCTCCTGCCAACCAGCCTGCTGTTTTCCTGGTCTGAGGACAACAACGTTTGCCAATGTCAGTTTTATTATCAATTTCGTTACATGTACTAGCCATACAAAGGAATCGAAACTACATTTTTCACTGCCCCTTACGCACATTACACAGACAATACAGGACAGAACAAACCATCAAAGTGCACAGGCACAACATAAACTATGATCTAACAGAAATATATTTTAACCACTAGAGATACAGTAGACATACAAGACAGGACAGACAAAACAAGTGCACTGGAAGGGTACAAGAGAAGACATGTCTTAACCACTACAATAACAGTATCAGTGTGTGATTCCTGTAGTGGCAGTGTTATATTCCTGCCTGTTGACCTCCCCTGCCTGGGGAGGCCACTGCATCTGCATACGAGAGTTGACTAGTGTGTGATGCTTGTAGGGTCAGTGTTATATTCCTGCCAAGAGAGGCCAAGAGATCAGGGATTCTTCGCATGCACTGCGTCTGCTCCGAGGGTTTACTCACGTGGCAGAAGATCATGGCCTGGGCAATGGTGATGGCCCCGTAGATGTTGCAGAGGGCCTGGAACTTCTCCTCCTTGCTGCAGCAGCTGACGTAGTACTGCTTGATGGTGTCCAGCGTCTCCTCCTCCCGCTTCAGCTTGATGATGTTGGGTTCGGGCACGATACGCTTAGCGAAGTTCCACACAGACTCTTCAAACGTGGCCGAGAACAGCAGCATCTGACAGTTCTTGGGCAACGTCCTGGTTAATGACGAGTGGGAACAACATCTTGGTTAATGACAATGAATGGGAACAAACAGGATAACAGCCTTTGAGTTGGAGGTAACCAGTTATACAAAATGGAGAAATCAACTGATAAAAAAAATAAATAAATAAATAAATCAAATACATTACACTAGAAGAGAAGCATGTTCTGCAGTTAAACTTGATTCAGCTCAATCACCAGGGGTTAAAGTAAAAAAAAATCTTGAGCCTGAACTTTTTGACTTCTTCAGAAACGTTTTATCGGGTGCTGCTGTTAAATACCTCATAGGAACGCCTGCTTTCGCTTCATTATACACTTTCTTTCCGTAACGTTAAGTCTCACTTTCCATTGCCAAGCCAGCCTCCCGGCCTCGACACCAGAAGTGGTAACTTTTGTGGCTGTTCGCTGTTGTTAGGTTCCGTTGGATGAAGGTAATTAGGTGACGTTGATTTCTTGATGGGTGATTTAATGCTTTCGAAAGTTGTTGACACTAATTTGCCTATGGGCTAGGAGAACATACAACCATTCAGTAATGTTTGTTGAGTGATTGGATTGTTTCATAGATTTTTTTGATAGGCTACGTAGCCTATTTCTGATTGGTTATTCGCAAACCCAATATCTTTCAAGGTGGTTATAGGCTACGCGTATCATGTAGACTAGGCTTCAGCACTGGTGTCAAACGTACCGTATTGCAAGGACCCGCCCTTCTCTGTTTCTGATATATTTGTAACGTTAGTTAAAGCTGCGTTCCTCTCATATGATTGGTTGGTGAAATAAATTGGCTCGAAAATATTAAACTGCATGCGCAGGCTCTAAAATATTTTTTTCCCCCTCACGGCCGCATGCCAGAGATCCGGCATGGTGCCGGGATACTTTAAGCCCTGAATCACTCATGCGTCTTTAAATACCCGACTCTGAACTGTAACCTCTCCTCACCTCTGAATCCGGATGCTTTGGTCCTGGTGTCCCTGTGTTGCGATCATCACGTCGGCCTCGTCTAGCACAAACACTCGGATCTTCTTGGGGTCGATGAACTTGAACTTGAGACACCAGTCGAGCACGGTTCCCGGCGTTCCGATCACAATCTGCTCCTGGATCTTCACCCCTCTCTCCACTGGAGACACCCAAAACCAGACGCACTTCACTTACCATTCACACTCAAACCAGACTCACTACACTTACTATTCAAACTCAAACGACACATAATTTGCTCTTCCAGAAAAGCTTACACCAATTCATTTACGTGTGAGCCAAATTTACTGTAAATGTATGATAACTGACACTTGTCAGTGCTAACACATTGATCAATACCACCTGTTAGCCTATCTAGTCTACCGGACAACCCAGGAACCTTGTTTTCAAAGACACCGTCAATCCTTACGTTTGTTGCCACGGATCCCATAGATGAGTTTGACTTCAGGGTAGAACTTGCCCATCTGCTCGATCACCTTCCCAGTCTGGAGGGCCAGCTCATAGGTAGGCGACACACACAAACACTGCCAAGGAGAGGAGCACAGAGGTGATCACACAGTTAAAAAACAGACAAACACACTGACGAACAAAAAAGCAATTGTCATTCCTCATTAATGTAAAATTAATATTATGCCAGTCTTTAGACCAATACAATTACTGATTTGAGTGCAAATCAAATATATGTCAATCAATTAAAATTAAAGCAATTGTCCAGAATTAGTCAATCTATAGACCTGATGGCAGATAACCCTTCGCTAGAGAGCAGTCAACACATAACCCTGAACGGGGACAAGTGATGCCATTCTTTAGCAAATAAACAAATAACTGTTCAATAAGATGATGAATAGTCAAACATAAAAAGTCCCCAATAGTCCAAAAAAGTCCCAGTCATCCATGTAAAGAGAGCACCAGGCCTTACCTGTGGGTATTTGTTGTTGGGGTCCACTCGACTAAGCATGGCCAGCACGAAGGCAGCCGTCTTACCCGTGCCCGACTGGGACTGGGCAATCAGGTTCTGTGGGCTGAGGGAGAGGCCATCAAGACACACATTTCACCCTCATGAAGCAGGAGGAATAGAATTATACAAGAGCACATTGGGCCTGCTATTTGAGAAGTCTCTCTCATAGCCCCAAAAGGACAGGTGGCAATTGAAATTTTACACCGCCAACCTTTTTTTCATTTGAGGGCTACTCCGACAAAATCAATGTGGTTGAGATATAACACAGTGCAGAGCAAACATGAATCTAAAGCTAGAAAAGAATGTTTAGGTACATTTTCCTCTGACCATTCAGGGTCTTAATACAGCCATCTCTATGCAGCCCTTATTCACCCCGTCCCCCAGCCCCACCCACATTTTCCTTGCCTCTTTCTATAACCCCTCCCTTTATTATGCACAACAGTCTGTCAAAATACGTAATGTCATTCCACTCATCTTTTTTGCTTCTGTAAAATCTATGCATGTGACAAACTTCCCTGAATCCTTGACCCATTCATGTTTCACGTTTTAATTTTATCTACCAAAGGCGGCTAGCTCCTTGTGTACTCACGGCTCAGCCAGCATCATGGGCAGGGCATTCTCCTGGATCTTAGAGGGCCGGTTGAAGCCCATGGCGTACACACCCTGCAGCAACTGAGGCTTTCTGAGGATGCAAAATACCCGTAGTGGATGAGCCTTCAGCATGCAAATACATTTACTCAAACATAAGTCACTAAGTGCCACAAACAGCCTATAGGATAAATACAGATGTGTGAAAACTATACAAGGCAATATAAACAGGGCACAGTACAATCAAACACAGAGAGAAAGCTGTAGAACCTGTAGAATTCCTTTTTTTAACATTAAAGGGGGGGGATTCAGAATTGTCTATGTTTAACCTCATTTCCAAGGAAGCCTGAGTGATCATTGGAGACCGTTTTCAACTCATTTCATCCATTTGTTCTATCAGCTGAGTCGCTGGTGCTAGGCTAACGCAAGTGAATGGAAACCCCTAGCCTGTTTTTATTGCCAGGCTAGGGGTGTCCATTCACTTGCGTTAGCCTAGCACCAGAGAACCCCCCCCCCCCCCTTTTTAAAGGTTTATTTCAAGCACATGCAGTTATCAGTAGCTAGGTCTTAGCTCATGAAGATCTTATAGGTTAGTCTTAATCTTATGCTAGAGTGAAGTTATCCCAGGTTAATCTTATGCTAGCATGCAGTTATTATAGGCTAGTCTCACTCTTAGCTTGTGCTAGCATATGTAGTTATTATAGGTTAGCTTTACTCTTAGCTTGTGCTAATATATGCAGTATTTATACGTTAGTCATATCTTGTGCTTGCATATACAGTTACTATAGGTTTGTCTTCCTCTTAGCTTGAGCTAGCATATGCAATTGATATAGGTTAGTCTTGGCAAAATCAGACACCAAGAGCCACTCACAGCCGCAGCTCCTCAAAGGACTTGACTGAGTAGAGAGGAGAGTTTGGGTCTCGCTGTAGAACTTCCACCTGATTGTTTGTGTTCACCAAGTTGTTCCGTATCAACTTGTTCAATAGAGACTGGGCCGCCCTGTCCTCTGTGAACCACATAACAACCAACAGTACGCAATCAATGTCTCAGGCCTTCTTATTGTTATTCAAGCATTGTAAAACACACTAATGCTACACATCCATTAATATTTATCTCTGAATACAATAACTATGTATGAACAAGAATGATCTATGTTTATAATAACTGTATGTTGGCGGTAGTTTGTGCACAGAGAAGCAGACATACCTTTATCATCCTCCTCCGTCTTTCCCTCTCCCTCACCCCCAGCTTTAACTGGAGCTGTACCTAGGAGTGATGAAGGAACTGCATGAATATGCATTACAGTACATTTACACAGAGATAGGACTTGTAGAGCACAGGTACAAAAGGTTTGTAGAACAAGCGATAGTGATCGCAAATATCAACAGTCAAACTCACCGTTTTCCTCAGGCTTGGCTTTGTCTTCCTTTTCATTAAGTTGTAGGTTACTGATCTGTCGATTCAAGAAAAAAAAAAAAACATTATTAAACTGTAAAGCAAACTATTACAGCTAAATGTACCTCTTGTTTACAAACAAGCCTTTAAAATAAGCAATAGCCACTATAATGTCAGCCAATTGCTCATAAAGTATCAAGTGTCAAACTCGGCTGATTTCAGATATAAGGTAGATAGTTAGTGCTTTCCTATGGATGGTGCACGTCGCATGTTTATTCGCAAGTGGCCGGTTGAAAAAGTTCATTTTGACCCGTTTACAACTTAGAACACAAACAGACGAAACCAATAACTAGGTCGTAACAGAACAGTGCATTACGGTATGCTGAACTGAAACATGCCCGCGCAGCATTTGATTCAGTTCCCCGAATGGAATGTGTGTTGGTGTCGAGATTGATACGCTCCTAGTACAAGATAGGTTAAGCATTCACACCGCTCACAAAATGTTAACTTAACGTTATTTAAGGTCAATCTGGAGTTATACTAAGCTTATTGGGTGACTTGTTAGGTGGCTATTTGGCAATATATAAAAGAACAACCCTAACGTTAACTTCTTGCTAACTTACTCTGGGCATTGTGTTGGCTAACATTGGGTAACTTGCTACACCCAACAGTTGGTGGCAAGTCAAATTATACACACTCTCATCAAGTTGCTAGAAACCTTAAGTTTCCATGACAGTCCTTAGAGGGTATACGCAGTTCGGGGTCAGTATCAAAGGCGTTATAGCCACGACAAATTGCTAACTATAGGCCTTCTCCTGGCGTATTAGCATGTTAGCTACGGTAAAGTGCATGCTTCATACTTACGGAATCTGCGGCAGCTTCTTGCTCATCAACAGCACGGGCCCAGGAATCAGTCGCCATGGTGGCCGTGTATATAAAAACTTTTTTTCTAGGTTGAACACTGGCTCACTTCAATAAATACACTGGGAAATAAACTGACTGGCCTGTTTCTCTCCCTGTTTCTTTCGTTCACGGATATACACAGCTGACAAGGGAGAGATTCGTACAATGGCGTGTGGAATCTAGCCTCGCGACTGTGTGTGATAGTAATGTGTCCGGCTGGGAAACAAGGTTGTCTACAGTTCCTTAGTTCCTATTTTTAGTTTCACGTTTTTAGGAGCTCGTCAATCAGGCTGTTTGGCAGACGGACTCAATTCTTGATAGTTGGTCAGTGTAAACCGACAATCACTGACAATAATTTTGGGTTAAAATGATCCTAATTCGCATAATGCCTTTTCCTGTATCAAAAGCCTATAGGTGAGAAGATGATAAGGAGGAGGGGAGGCCCTGAGAACAATTTATCATTATTGTTCCACGAATTCAAACTGAAATTGTTAATTGTGCTTTTATGATCAATTAACAAGAAACACATTTCACTCCTTCCACACTTGGAATAAATTATTTGGACATTTAGCTAAAAAAAAATGTGACAGTCATATTGGCAACCTGTATTGGAACTGTGTTTTTTGTTTGTTTTTAGTGTTATTGTTAAGTTATTATAGACCTAGGGCCTATTGCACAAAACTAAGATAAGGGATTAAGCCGGGATATCTTGGTTATACTGATAAATGATTGGTTGATCCAGCCAGGATAACCAAGATATCCCGGCTTAATCCCTTATCCTAGTTTTGTGCAATAGGCCCCTAGTATTACTTCCCGTGTTCGTTTCCTTTTAGTCAACTCAATACTTTTTTATGAGTCTCCAGTTCACATTTTGTTTGCCAATTTCTATCAAAATGAAGCGATATAGGGTGGTGAAACAACCTTCATACAAGAAATGAGCAATTGAATCGCATTGCATAATATTGTCTACTGTGCCTGAAGCAGTAGGGCACACCTAAGTAGGGGCTTTTTGATTTTTATTATCCTGTGAAACAGAACAAGCCTTTCATTCATTTATTCATTCATTCATCCATCCCTTATTCATTATTCAGATGTTTTATCATGTTGCAGAGCAGTTTACACAGATCAACCAAAGTGTGATACAGCTACAGTATCGGTATCAGTCCATTCGCACATAGTTCAAAGGCTTTGCATTTGTTTTCATTTGGTGAACAAGTGGTATGAATGGGTATGGCACTACTCTGGATATGCCGACCCTCCCTTGCAAACAAAACAGACTCCAGTGGCTCCAGGCTTCTGTGTGTGCTGTATATAGGTCAAAGCCACGATCCATTTCCCTATCAAGATGGAGGCAGTCACCTCTGAAAGCAAAGCCTTCCAGGGATGCTGTGGGATTAAATGAAGAAATTGATTTTGGACTTTTCTCTTCTTGTTGGACGGGGATAGGATAGGATAGAACTAGGAGGAGAAGTAACGACAGTCTGGGCCGTAAAAGAAGATTACATTGATCTGTGTCCAACATCTTTCTTTAATGACTAATTACTATTCGACGAGGGCTAACGTCAAAGGCCCGTTTAAATGAATATGCCCTTGGCCAACTCTCTTATCTCCTTGGCATTCACTGTGACTCATATGCTAACTGGCCTGTTTGATGGCACTTCGGGCACACCTTTGTAGAATGAATTTTAAAGATTTATTGAAACAGGGAGGGGAAAAACACAGTGCGTGCTAGTTATAAAACATTTGTAACTTTCCTTCTAAAATACTCTATGAATGTGTTTTGTTTAAGTGACAAGAACAAATACATTAACAATATGTATGAAATTCTAGGGTCAAATAAAAAAGGTGTGCGCCTGTATCCTCAACATATTATAAAACTGAGAAGGAAAGATGTGGGAATGAAATGTAGGTAGGACATTATATATTTAAAATTATGTAAACAGTTACTAATGCACAAAGGATTGACTGGTTTATGAAGAGAGAAATTTAGCTGTTTGCAAATGTGTGACATGTGCTAATTGTTCTTTGTCCTATAATGATCAAGAGGAGTCTCATCAGAAACACCAGAGATTGTTTCATTTCCATGCCAATACAGGAATTCAGTAATCATTTATTGATAGTGCCAAATAAATGAGCCATTTATAATGCATGAGGCCTTTTGTAAAGATGACATTTAATCTGCCTTGAGTCAAAAAGACATCAGTGCTTCAGTTCTCCCCGTCATCCCAGGGAGCTATCGTACCTGGCAATTAGAGCAACTTCTACAGTATCTCTGAGGCTTCAACTTACCCTCAGATACTGCACAAGTCTACAAAAACACTCACTTGAAAAGTACTAAATAAATAACCACAACTGCCTGTATGGCAGACAGTGATCACAAAGACACAAACATGACTAGCACCACTGTGATAGTCAGTGAATGATCCTGTTGCCTGATAGTCTGGAAGCTGAAGCTGTGATGGCGCCTATGTACAATATAGCACCGCCGGGCAGCTATGTACTTGGCCTATTGAGAGCCTATGTCCAATATAGTACCGTCGGGCTGCTATGTATTGGGCCTATTGAGAACCTATGTCCAATACAGCATGACTGGACTACCGAGACAACTGGGCCTATTGATTGTCTATGTCCAATATGGCACCTCTGGGCTACAAAGGCAACTGGGCCCATTGAGAGCCTACTGTACGTCCAATATGGCACCTCTGGGCTACATAGGCAACTGCGCCCATTCAGACTCCAATACAGCACCACTGTGCGCTGTGCTACAGAGACAACTGGGCCCATGGAGAATCCAATAGGGCACCTCTGGACTACAGAGACTACTCTGGGACAGCAAGTTTGATTAACCAGCCTGGCTGACTTACAGGCCCTGCTGGGACAGTAAGTTTGATTAACCAGCCTTGCTGACTTACAGGCCCTGCTGGGACCGCAAGTTTGATTGGCGATCTGATTGCCAACTTGCCATCTTTTAGCCTGGTTTTAGGCTTTAAAACACAGTGTTGCTGGTTCAGTCCTCATGGTTCGGTAAACCATGGCTGAAACCCCTCACTGCTCCCTGGGCACCGCTGTAGCAGGCAGCCCACTGCCCTGGGTTAGTGTGTGTTTCACCTTACTCTGTGTTTCACTGTGTGCTGTGTGTGTGTGTGTTTCACTAATTCATTCAGTTGGGATAAATGAGAAAACAGAAATTTCCCTCACAGAATCAAAACCGAATATACACTAATGCACAGATGCACACGCGTGCACACACCATCCCATGTACATGCACAGCATAGCCGACAACAATCCAAGCACCTCGAGCCAGGCTTTATATAACACCCGGGCGTGCAGGAGAGCTGCCATTTTATTGGCTGAAGTTGTAATCTGTGAGGATGCGAGGACGCTTGTTTCCCTGCTTTCTCAGAGGGCTGCACTGTGACTGAGAATAAAAAGGTTTCCCTCTTCCCTTCAGCTTTCCTTCTCAATTCTAAATTCTAAAAATTGTAAAGATTCTAAATTCTGAGCAGCACAGCTGAGCCGTAGCCGAGAATGGAGTGGAGTGGCACAGTGAACGAGCGAGGCAGGTCAGAGTGCAGGGCAGTGCAGCGCAGGGCAGGGCAGAGAGGGGGCATAACGCAGGCATAATGCAGGATAAAGCACGCGGACAAGGGTGTGTGTGTGTGTGAGGCTGCCATTAGCGCATGAGTGGAGAGAGAGAGAGAGAGAGAGAGATCTGTGGGATGGGGGGATTTCTTTATTCTACAAGTACCACACACGTCTGCAGGCCAGCATTACATTATTCATTCCGCTTCAGCAGAGACGCAGCGAGCTGTTCAAGGGGAAAAAAAACATTTACAATTAGGATTCGAAATGGCAGCGCAATCACATGAGAAGGCTGAGGAGCCTGCTGCACACTCCAAGGTGGCTGCAAAGACGACGCTTGACCAAGCCTCTGCACCAAAAATCTGCTCTTAAAGCCCCTCTCTCACACAAAAACACACACACACTCTCTCTCCCATCTCTTTCCCCCCGACGACTTTGCAGCAGCCAAGAGAGCAAAAACCTGTAATGGTTGCTATGGCAACAGTCCAGCCAGCCAGCAGCATGTGTGTGTAGTGTGTGCATGGTACCCATATTGAGCATGCCTCACTGTGTGCTAACACCAAGCGCTGTGAAAACAACAAGCAATGTGCTACACCGTGCACCAGCTCAGCGAACAATGACTTTCACAGTCTCGCTCGCTGTCAACACCTTTGTGTTTCTCTGTTGGTTTCCCAGGGCTGAAGAATCAGTGATTCCATTGGCACACAACAGACAAAGCCACCAGTGTTGGAGACAATCTGGCGTTGTTGTGCAGAGGGACAAACGGATTGACATTACAGGCAATAATGCAAACTCATAACCATGTCTTTTCCTTACTATAGCTTCACATTTTTTAAGAGGAAGGGTGACCTTAGCAAAGGTCACAGCTTTAAGCACAACAGGAAAAAGGTCTTGAGGCCAGCATATGTGTAATATCACCACATAACTTACCATCAGAGTTGGAGGAGCATCAGGTTGTTTCTGTTTCTTTGGGGTGGTCAAATCAGGAGGGTGTATGTATATGTTTATATGTTGCTACGTGTCCTGTTTTTTGTCTTTCCTCAGATTGCAATAGTCCTGCCGCGACATTTCCTTCATTCAAATCCCTCACCGAAATGGATGTGTCCAAACTTCTCACTTGCAGCCGTCCTACAACGTGCCCTCTGGACCCGATTCCAACCAACCTCTTGCAATCCATTGCTCCAACTATCACACCAGCTATCACACATGTGATCAACGCTTCACTATCAACAGGAACCTTCCCTTCTGCATTCAAGCATGCTCAGGTAACACCTCTACTCAAAAAACCCTCTCTTGCTCCCGACCAAGTGGGAAACTACAGGCCGGTCTCTCTCCTTCCGTTCCTTGCTAAAACTATTGAAAGGGCGGTATTCAAACAGGTTACTGAATTTTTGAGCCAACAGAATCTACTTGACCACAACCAATCAGGCTTTAAGAGCGACCACACCACTGAAACAGCTCTACTATCTGTGGTTGAAGCCTTAAAAGAAGCCAGAGCGGAATCAAGGTCATCTGTACTCATCCTGCTTGACCTGTCAGCTGCGTTTGATACGGTAAACCACAGTATTCTATTGTCTATACTGTCAAACATGGGCATCAAGGGTGATGCATACTGCTGGTTCGAATCCTACCTCACTGGGCGACTGTTCAAAGTGTCCTGGCTAGGACACACCTCTGCGCCTTACCACCTTACTACTGGAGTACCCCAAGGATCTGTGTTGGGCCCCCTTCTTTTCTCCATCCACTTCTTTGGGCCAAATCATCCGCCAGCACGGCTTCTCTTACCACTGCTATGCCGATGATACCCCGCTCTATCTGTCATTCTCACCCGATGACCCAACCATCCAAACGCGAATCTCCGATTGCCTCTCTGACATCTCTGCATGGATGCAAGACCATCATCTCCAGCTGAACCTCTCAAAAACTGAGCTGCTGGTCCTCCCAGCTAAACCAACTATTCACCACAACATTTGCATCAACTCTGGCTCCTTGTCTCTTTCTCCCTCACGGGTAGCCAGGAACCTAGGTGTTATGATTGACGACCAGCTAACCTTCAATGACCATGTTGCTTCTGTTGCCCGGGCCTGCCGCTTCGCACTATTCAATATCAAAAAGATCAGACCATACCTAACTCAACAAGCCTCCCAATTGCTGGTTCAAACTATGGTCCTCTCACGCCTTGACTACTGCAATGCCCTTCTGGCAGGACTTCAGCCGAAGAGGACGCATGTCACCCCTCTGCTAATCGAGCTCCACTGGTTGCCTCTGGCGGCTCGCATCAAATTCAGATCACTGATGCTGACTTACAAAGTGCTTAGAGGATCTGCCCCTTTTTATCTAAGCGCTCTCATAAAAGCTCAGGCTACCCCCCGACAACTCCGGTCCTCCAATGACTGTCGACTGGCAGTCCCGGCACCTCGCCCAAGGCAATCCAGACTCTTCTCATGTGTCGCCCCACGCTGGTGGGATGACCTACCAAAAACAATCAGAACAGGGCCTTCAAAAAGCTCTTAAAGACCCAGCTATTCAGAGAACATCTTCTATCCTAGCACTAAAATGAACTGAAGCACTATCCCCTAGCACTATGCTCCTTAAGGTTTCTGCTATGTAGCTTGATTGTTATCCTCGTTTTGTAAGTCGCTTTGGATAAAAGCGTCTGTTAAATGCATAAATGTAAATGTAATGTAAATGAATATTGATTCATTTCAATTCAATTCATCCTTCCCAGGACACCAAATTGTCCCGACAGTTAATGAAAATGCACTTCCATCCCCATACTCATTTGTTTTAGGCTACTTTTAAATAAACCTATTATTCAGCTGTTGCATTCTTCTCCCTGCTAATTTGACAGTTTTCCATAGGGGGGTACTTCAGCAGAAACATACTTTGAATTTATTGGTTGTACTCTTTAATAAATAATTTCCTTCAGGATAAGGATCTATCTATATCTATCTATCTAAAAAAAAAGTGTACCTTACCTATCACCTATCAATTGTGGATGTGTACATTCACAGGACATCCTGGTTTCCCACAACTCAAAATCAGAGGCTGGAGAGATGGACTGCCCCAGTGGTTGCACACACAAACAAACTCAACTTCCTATAACACACACACACACACACAAGCAAACTCAACTCCCTACAATACACACTTTCAACTAACAAATAGTTACTGCCTAACTATTTTCAGTTGACCAAACTAATAATGAGTACTTATAATGAGCTGATTCACAACTTATTCAACTGGCAATAGTTAAGCAGCCTGGACACTAACTTTTGTTAGCTGAAAGTGTGTATTTTTAAGTGTAGCAGAATAAGTTCAAACAGGTGACCTTGAGGTTGGAAATCCTGGATGCTACCGCTGCTCCTCCAGCTAGGTATTTGTTTTGTTCATACTTATCTTCTAGTATAATATAAAGGGGCTTGTGAGTGAGATTTTTTTTTTTGGGGGGGGGGGGGGGGGGGGGGGGCTTCTTAGGGTCCTTAATAATTCAGGGTGAAGGCTCCCATTGGTAGCATGGCTCCAAGTCAGTTATCTTTGCCATTTAGGGCCAAGTTGTTTCTTGTCTTAGTTTTGTTAAACCGGGACTAAGCAACATTCTGTTTTTCTCTCTCACGAGCTTCCTCTAAAGACCGCTGTATTGCATTGTATTGCACTGCATTCTATTGGAGGCGGACCGCGCTGCTGAACATTGCAAGTGCTGTATCTACCGCTATTGGCCACGGTGGCGCATTCTGCACCGTTCGTTCGCCGTGTAATGACTAATTTTAGCATCCTAAACAGAATGAAACAGATTAATTAAATGAAAAATGTTGCATAGTGTGCCTTTAATAGCCACCACAGAAAACACTTTCATTAACCTGGTCATGTCACAAAGGCTACTCATCTCCCTACAGTGCTAGTCAGGATAATTCAATTGAGCTGATTCTCTCCCATTCAGTAAACAGGGGGAAGAGTTGTAAAAGCTGAGCTAGATATTATTACAAATATTTTAAAACATCAGGGGCTGGTACTACCAGGCTACCCAAATAAAAGATATTTCAAATTAATATTACATATGACACACATCAGGCTTATCTTTACAAATTAGCCATTGAATAAATCTCATGACACATTATTTCTTAACCAAATAGTAGTCTGTTAAAACTCCTGCTACTCTAACTTATAGTCTATGTAACATAGTTGAGTGTAGAGTTGAGAACGTAAAATTAAAGGGATTATCCGGAGTGAATCAACCCGTAGCTCTGTTGACTGAGGCTGTCAAATGGTGTCTATAGGTATCAGAATGACAGCAGTAGGTACAACGTAGACCAAATTCACGAACTGCCCGCTAACGCTAACCATTTTGGGCATATGAAAACGAAACTGACATGCCCTAATCAGTTAGCGCTGGCTATTTCGTTACTTGGTCTACCATGCATGAAAATCTGTCGTTCTTATACCTATGGATAGCACTTAGCAACGTGAATCAACAGAGCTACGTGTTGTTTCACTCCGGATAATTCCTTTAAGTTCTTAGCGACATTCCTGCAGGTCACCATGCTTTTGACAATTTGCGACTTTGCTAGGCCTACTTGTCTTGAAAACTCGGTATTAACATGAATTGCACCGCTCTTTTACAGTACAATACAATACCATTCTTTAATAGGCTACGTCTCGTTCAGGAGTCTTTAGCATCTAACGTTAGAGCAACAAGCTACCAAAGTACTTCTAGGCTATACTGACCTGTGATGAGCTCAGCTCAGCTAGAGCTCTTGGCATTGTATCAGAGCACATAGGCTAAAATCAATTAAGAAACCATGTTTTAATTTTGAAAGTATCATTGCAGCACACTGGCCTGCGTCGCAGCACACGTGAGAGATCTTCAACAAACTTGCACCTGAGAATTTTTAATAGGCACGGGCTCATCCACCTTGTCAAACTCGCGCATCTCCGCCTATGATATCAGCTTCAGCTCGCAAATGCAGTGTAAGCTAAGGTGCACCACCTACGTTAGGGGAGCACTCTGCAGGCTATAAGAAACACTGCTGCCTTTTCGGCCTTGTGGAATTGATTGATCGCAGGTAGTGTTTGGGCTGATGCAAAGATTAGCGTGACATCGGAAGTATGGCACGTGAGCATGTGAAGACAGTCAAAAGAGTGTGTCTCACGCTCAATGCGTGTGCATTGGCAGCCCTGAATGATTTTTTCATTAGATTTTACTTTTCTTTTTGCCTTTAATCAGATAGGACAGTGAGTGTGAGAGCAAGATGGGGTAGGTTCGGGAAATGACCTCCGGTCGGAATCAAACCCAGGTCCCCGGATTTATGGTATGGAAACTTAGCCAACTAAGCCACAACGCTCCCACTCCAACAGATCTCACCATGCCCTCAGTTCAGTATCTTGCTCAAGGACACGTTGATGGGGTCAGGTGGAGCAGGGCTCGAACTTGCAACTCATCAGCTGCTGAAAGGCACGTCTATCATCTACGCCACCATCACAGCCCTTCATCATTGCGTCATTTCCAGCTTTGAAACTTTTAATCAGCTGGTCAGAGCCAACTGGCAACAGTTCTGAGCCCCAGTGTTCAATAGCATTCAGTAGCGTTTATCATGAATTTACTGGTGAAAGGATTTATTTTAATATGATGTTTGCTTTTCCTGGGGACAATGTGTATACAACTTTTGAGGTGTGAACTCTTTTTCTGTGTGTGTGGATGCAGACCAGGCTTCTTCCTCAGAGCTGTTAGCTTAATTTACAATTCCATTACCAAATATAGTGGTGATTGTGGCCATTGTACTCACGTCTCTAAGCAAATGGCCACAGATCCTGTGTCTGTAAGCAAATGGTCAATCAATTCAGGTGTCTCTGTAATCTGTTCTGTATATAAGATAGGTTGTTCTGTTACTTCAGATCAGTTAGTCAGTTCAGATCATTAGTTCAGATAGTAACCTCTGCGTGCGCTATTATTTGTCTCTCCCTTGGCGCCATTGTACAAGCAATAAACCTGAGTTTTAATTCTTCATCGGTGACCTGGCTGCGTTGGTCTAAAATCTATAGCATATTTTTGCTATCACTAGCCTAGGACCGGCCATTGACATGGATGGAGGAGGAACTTAGTCACTCTCTCCAGGTATATATAATACCTTTATGGCTCTACCAGCTAACCCTGTCCTTAGTGTAGCTACTTGTGTGTTATTCTCCCCCTGCAGGCTATTGTGGGCATATGCATTAGCTTATCTTTGCATTAGCATGCAACGTTTGCTTACTGTGGCATTCATGTGTGTGTGCGTGTGTGTGGAGGATGTTAGCTAAAAATCGTGTGGTGGTGGGGAACTCCAGAGTGGATGGAGAGTGGGTGGTGGTGGTGAGGTAGTTGGAAGGGCAGTAGAACGTGACTCAGGGGTATTTGAATGTGTGTGTGTTGCCTCATCCCCTCATCCCTACCCACTCCTGGTTTTCTCCACGGTTGCATCAACACTCAACGCTATTCCAGTCACAGACACACAACCACACGTTTTTTTTCCCCTGTGGCTTCAGCTATTTGTGTGGCCATGCAAGATGTGTGTGTGTGTGTGTGTGAGAGAGAGAGAGAGAGAGGAAACCCCACCTCCCCCATCCTGACTCACATCGGAATAACCTTGTACTGACCTCCAGAGTCGCACCTGAGCCCCTCACCCCTACACCTGACCCCCATCCCTCCCAACTGTCCTGCCCGACACAAGGCATCTCCTCTGGGTGTCTCTGTGCTGCCACCCTGCTTCAGTTCCTCATGACAGTGTACCTGGCACACAGGAAAGCCCTTTTACAGCACACACACACACACACTGCTTGCTAAAAAACAACCCTGACCCTGACTGGAACAGAGCTTGCTGAAAATGGCTGATCTTCTTTTCTGTCTCAACACCTGCCCAAAATTTCTAATCAAAGAGATATTTGATAGATTTTTCCTTCATGATTAATCAAATCACATGATCACTAAACAAATAATCTATACATGAATAAGTCTGAGTCTACAGGTGAGTCCACTGCTGACAGTATTTTACAGCACCACTGAAGTTGGAAGCTTGACACTAACAGAGCTTAATGGAGTGCTGCTAATCGCTAATGCTAACCTTGCTCAGCACAGACTGAAATTAAATGAGAGGGTAATTAATTAGGTCTACTTAGCACCCGGCCTGAGTGCATGGCAGTAATTCCTATAAGATTGTAAACACTTGCTGAGTGAAGTTTAGTTGCTTCTAAAATAAGAGCATGCAAATGCTGGCCTCTTTCCTTCTTCAGGCTCAATAAACGTTATGCTAATGCGCAGGAGGATCTAGAGACAGCCTCCCGCACAGATCTGACCACTAGCAGCACACAGCTAACTCTTATCCTTTGCAGGGTCATCATTGGTTGATATAACCCCCTCAATGTGATCACATTTTTGTAGTTAAAAAATACAATTATGAATTATTTATTTATTTATTTTGAGATGGTCACCTCTCCCCCCAAAGTAGAAAGTTACGCCCTTCATAGTAGCCCTCAGCCCACTCTTATCTTTCGCCGCCCTCACATTCCATCAGATCCGTGCAGATCATTGGATACTAAACCCTTTTTTTGGGGACGGGATTCAGCCGAAGGGTCCGAAAAATATCTCGGAGTCACCTTAGTGATCGAGTCTGCTGAGTGCTGCATCACAAAGCATCCATTTGAAAGGGTTCATTAACATATTAAAAACTCAGAAATGTAAGCACCGCAAGGATAAGACAGGACTACACACACACACACTAACTGGACCACCAAGCAGAATCATAAACCTCAATATAATATAATTCAAAACAATGTCAAACCTAGATATTATACATAAATTATTTGATATGTAAATTTCTCTCTCTCTGAATATGCTGAATATATAAACTCATTAATCAGTATATATTTACATCTACTGATCTGATCTACTGATGAAGTTTGTGTGCAGCAATATATGGGTTTAGGGTAAAGGATGTTTTGGGAAGTAAGTGAATATAAGAGTTGAGCAAGTCTGAGTGGAGTGGTTGGAGCCACTGGGGTGCTTGGACTCATTCACATTCACTGACTTACGCAGTTTAGTTCGGAACAACACAGACCTCCTCTCTCTGCCTGCATTGTAGGTGCAGACTATACTCTCTTTTTTATGACTGCAGGTTATGTGCAGACTCTTCTCTCTCTCTTACTGACTGCCTGCTATGTGCAGACTGTTCTCTCTCCTTTCTCTCTATCTTTCTCTGACTGCATGCTACGTGCAGACTATTCTCTCCCTCTATGACTGACTGCATACTAGGTGCAGACTATTCTCTCTATCTCTGACTGACTGCATGCTTTGAGCAGACTATTCTCTCTTTTCTCTCTCTCTGACTAACTGTATGCTAGGTGCCAACAATTCTCTCTCCTTTCTCTCTTCTCTTTGACTGACTGCATGCTATGTGCATCCGTTGCCATGGCACCGAACTCAGGGACTGCTTCCTCTGACTGCGAGAGCTGAGCTGGGATTGGCAAACTCACACCAGAGCTCACACACACACACATCTACAGAAAACATTCAGCCTGGCATGACCTGCCTTTCATATGCATTTGGGCATCTGTGTGTGTGTGAGAGAGAGGTGTGTGCAGACGGCGTTTAAAAATGCTGTACACTGACAAAGGGCTCCTCCCTACTGATGAATGATTTAAACAGTGAGGCAGCATTGCAAATGTCATGTCTCTGGGCAGTACAAACACACACACACACACACACACACACACACAACACAAACGCTGGCCATGACGATGACACAGGGCAACCGAACCCAACTCAACTCAACTTAACCCAACTGACCAATGAGACGCCTTGTGTCGCGGCTCCGGGTTTCAAAAATCTTTATTATAGCTGCTACAGTAGAAATGCATGTGAACCAGCTACAACATGTTTCTAGTAAGAAGGTCTCGAGGTCGTCAGGTTTGCCATGCATGGGGGGGGGGGGGTTTGAAACCACTGATATGAAACAGCCCTGTTAACATGAGCATTGACACACAGTCGTGTGCACAGCACGCAGGGAGAACATGACGCAGCTGTGGGTTTGGCATGTCTACAACAGTACTTCACACAATAGAAAGATTCTATAGAATATTAGGACTCATTATAATGACCTTTAACATTCCAGATGAACCCTGACAAGCTTATAAATATGAGTAATGTATAAAAGAACCGTTGTAAAAGACACTGGGAGCTGATGGGGTTTAAAACTGTCAAGCAACATCAAAATTCAGTACATTACAAAAAAAAAAAAATCTTTGTTATCTGTTCCTACAAAACAGTTGCTCAGACTTAAAACACTGAAAAACATTATTCAAAGATTTCATAAATATCTCTCCTTTATATATCATTTGACATCCATCTGTGGAAGAAGTCACGATTGCTATCAGAATCAGAGATCACCTCTGCCCACTGCTAGCCTTGATCAGTACACCACACCACAGTGAACCACTGATTTGGTGTAGAAATGCATTGCGCACACTCACACTCTTAAACCTCAAAAAAAGTACTATTGCACTCGCTCTCTTTCTCTCTCTCTGAATCCAAGGACACACTTTGTCGTCATTGTTTCATATTCCAAGTGAGAGAAAAATAAATGTGTGTGTGTGTGTGTGTGTGTGTGTAGAAATCTCCATCATGCACATGAGCGGACTGCCCTGGTCTGTGGATCAGTGTGCTTGGTTGAGGTCGAGCAGGACGCAGGCCCGGCGGACAGACGCGGTGGTGGCGATGGCGAGATGTCTCAAGGTTGCGCTCAGTGCTGTGAGGAGGGACGAGGGTGCTTCTGTCTGACACTGTCTTTGGGTAGAAACCATCAACGCTAAATGTACAAAACGAGTCTTTGGGTGCTGTGGTTGTGGTGGTGGGGGGGGGGCTCCGCCACTACACTCCTGTGTTGGATTTCTCTGTCGGCTTCTCCAAAGCCCCTTCAGCATCTGTGTCATCTTCAATGACTGCGAATGAAGACAGGCAATGAATTAGAGAGGAATGAGCTGAGCTGGGCTGGGCTGGGCTGGGCTCAGCCTCTGTCATGGCATAAGGCAGTGGAACATTATAATAGACTGATGGGCTGTCTTAAATGATCCCCATCCTGTTAACATGCAGGTAATTCTCCTTGCAAATTATGGGATGCACTGGAGAATCTCTTGGCAACGGAAGACATGCACAGATCACAGACTAGCGTGTGTACACATATATACACACACTCTCTCCGAGAAGCTCAGAGACTGTGTGTGTGTGTGTGAGAGAGAGAGAGAGAGAGAGAGAGAGAGATGTATACATATACAGGATACATACAGAGATTTATACATGCATGAACCATCATGCTTTGGTTTCAAAACCGATTATCGCAATTTTATTTATCTTCAATAACGGGTTTTCAAAACACAGCTGCGTAAAACTTCACGTTACCGCAAACAGACACACAATTAATTTGAAGAAACCCTAAATAATGGTAATTTCTATAGTTTGGCGTATTCACTGCGCACGTAGGAATAGCTACACACGGATAAAACCATCACCGCATTTAAACGGCATCCATTACGCACAATATGATTTCTTTTGTCGTTCATCTCTTATTCAATCCACATCTCAATGTATGTGCAACGATTCAACGTCGAGTCAATGCACGAATTTTGCATTTCTTTCATCCAATAATTTGACAATTACCTCTTTTGCTTCGCCCAATCTGTCCGAGCTTTGGTGGCCGCTTATTTTGTGCACCACTGAAGAAGTTATTGGTATCTTGTAGGCGACAGGTGAATGAAAGGTGGTCTTCATCCCCCTCGCTGCCATAAGCAGTCATTTTTTCTTCGTTGTACGGTAGCACTTCCGACATTTCTAGCTTAAACGTCTTAACTCGAACGACGCTTAAGCCAAATGAAGCCTAAACAGAAAATATCCTCAATTCCGACGTGGAAAGACGTAGATTTCCCACACAGGCGTCCTCAACGCGAAGATGTTTTGCCTACCTCTCCAGCACGTGTAGCCTAATAGCAAGTGGATGCGAAATTTCTGAATTTCCCCTTTCCGCTCCACTGGTTTCGCATAGAAACAATATTCAAATCTTCCAGTGGTTTCCAAACGTGCAACTTGGAAATTGGCAGGCACACAATTGCGGAGGTATGCGCGCAGGTTTGGGCGGCTGGAACGTTGCACGGAAAATCTGAGAAAGAAATGCAAATTGGAGAGCGATGCAAAACACGGATCCCTACGAGACCCGATGGAGAAAGCGCGTCACTGTGCCGGGATCTTCCTGGTGCAGGCGAACAAATTACAAATGGCGAGACTACCTATCCACTGAAACTTAACATTTACTCTGGCAGTTTTGGTTAATTTCCCAAGATGTTTATCTATTCCAGACTATAGGATATGGACGAAAAATACACAGTAATGGGGAGACGTCGCGTTATGCGTTTTTAACATTTTATGGCAACAGATGTCGCCAAGCAAGGAAAATACTCAAACTGCATTTCAAGACGAGAGGTTTTAGGCTACTTTAGGCAGGTGTAGTTATGCCGTTTTGCTGTATGGAGTCGCGTAGATAGACATTTAACTTGTTCTTTACATATATAAATATATTATATATAATACAATATACACATTATATGATCCGATCAGTCCGACTGCAGACATGCAGACAGGTTTAGATATGAGACTGGACTTAATGCCAAATTTGAACTCGCATATTATAAAGCTTCAGTTATTAAAATTAATGGATGAACGCAATAGGTGCATTTCGAATTTCAGACCTGTCCTGCTGTTTAAACCTTACTTGGAAAGTTGGATTTATTTAAAAAAAAAAAAATGGTGTAGGCCAGATATTAGTATGATCTAGTGAGGTAGCCTAAATGTGTAATGGGGTCTCAAGTAAGAGAAAAAAAAGGTTACGGGTTTGTATTAGTGTTGTTTAGATGTCGTTTTTTCAAATACATGCATAATTCACGCCTCCCTCATCCATGTACACGCACGAAAATGACCAGAATTACAATGTGTGAAATCCCCATTTGGTGGTCTTTGGAGATGCCAGCGTGTGCAGGCTGTCACCCACAGGGGGCGGTATTTTTACATGTTATTCAGCAACTTATTTTACGGCAATAGAGTAATGCAGTACAGTATTCAGTGCTAATCGCTTCCTACAATACACAATAGCACAGGCAGACATTGGCGATGTCTTTGTGATGCTTACTGATCTCAGAGTTTCCATTAGGCTATAATCCAACCCTAAGCCTATATATCAGGCTACAGCATAACCCTGGGTTTTGTAAGATGTGAATCAAGTTTCATGTTCTGAAAACAATACTGACAAACATGAATTGGGACTCCTCTCTCCCGCCTCCCTAAACATTGCAATAAAACCCCTTTCAGACGCCCGTAAGGTACGGGAAGGTAAGCTTAGCTTTTGGAGACAGGCAGAGCTCCTATTGTGGTTACGTTTCAGAAGGTTATCTGGTCTGAAAGCACATCTTTAAGGAGATGTGTGTAACAGGTGATCCTGCCTGGGGCTCAAACCACCAACCTCACAACACCACAGCAACCTTACATTAGGGGGCCAACAACGTCCCTAGTCAGTCACACACACAACAACAGCACAACAAGTCACACACACACAGCCAGTCAAACACACAACAACCTTGCATCAGGAACCCAGTCGGCAGTCGTTTAAAAACGCCCAGTCTCTTAATTATTGGGCGCAAGGATTTTGACGTGCTACATACACTGCCAGGCTAGCTGGCACCTGTACCGCATGCTTGGATTCAATATCTGTTATGAAACATGGGAGGGAAGCGGTGGAAAGTAGGGAATGCGGGATGGGTAGTCGGGAATAGGGGGTGTGAGGAGTGGGAAGTCGGGCGTGAGGAGTGGGTAGTGGTGGGTGGGAAGTTGGGAAAGAGTGGGAAGTAGGAAGTGAGGGACGAGAAGTAGGGAGTGAGGGATGGAAAGTGGGGAGTATTGGTTGGGAAGTTGGAAGTGGTGTGTGAAGGATGGGAAATGGGCAGTGAGGGGTGGGGAGTCCAGGGTTGTCACGCTGCTATCAGTTTTCAGGTGCATTGAGCAGAGCATCAGAAACCAGAGACAGTGTGTACTGCGGTGGTGACACACCCAGCTGTGTGTGTGTGGGTGTGTGTACAGCAGCGCAGGCACACCTAGTCCTACATTGAGGAGAAGCATTAAGAAGGGTCCAGAGGCATGCACATCTGACAGAACAATGTGTGTGTGTGTGTGCGTACATGTGCTGGCATGTGTATAAACGTGTGCATGCATGCTTATTTTATTGTTGTGCAGACTTGCAGAGTCCCTCTCTAGTACGCTCTCTGTGGGATGACAGATGGTGACAAATACCTCCCCAAATTTCAAACTAGCCGTCAAAACATTGGAGACCTAACAGTAGCTGGAGCCCTTAAGGTAAACAGTAAATAAATAACATAAACTACTATTAAGAAGTGCTGGGTCACCATAAGCACCATTAACATTAATAAGAGCAAGACAAAACCAAACTACTTTTTATTTACTGTTCTGTTGTATGGGTAGAATGATCACTCCATCCGATGTTTAGTGCTTTATGTGTGAACTAGTGCCACTCTAACCAGTGTCTGATGTGTGCACCAGGGCCATTCAATTGAAATTTAATTTGGGCCACATTCCAAAACCAAGATCTTAAAGGTCTCCTTCCAAAATAAACCGTTTAAGACTTGATGTTTTTACATTACCATAGGTCAGCCCAAGTTGTACTTCTATGCTCAACATCAAAATGCTCTCCTACCCCTGTAGTCTGTATTCGCCTGTGATAGAAAACTGCCGGGAATAACAAGCGAATCGGAAAAGCTGTACAAATGTACGTCAATTTGAACATTAGCTATGCAGTTAACCCGCCCTCAAGAACACGTTAGGCTGCCTGCAAACAGACCCACTAGAGGGAGTGTCACAGTGTTGTAAGCCAATCAGAGGCGATACATTTGCATATCATTAACATTCATATGAATCCTCTCGAGCTATCCCTGCTCTCGTTTTCACCTAACTAAAATAGCTTGAAAGACAACCACAGCATATTTTTTGTCGAAACCAACTCTCATGACATTATTTAACCGGTCCATGCCTGAGTTTATTCAACACATCCACTTTCCCACGCGTGGTGACAACATACTAGATCATTGTTATACACAGTACAAGGAGAGTTATAAAGCCAAATCCCTACCAGCTTTTGGAAAATCTGATCATATAGCTGTTTTTTTGCTACCACAATATAAACAACGAAGTCAGAGGGAATCCCCAGTGACGAAGGAGGTCAAGCGCTGGACCGACCAATCGGAAGCCATGCTACAGGACGTCCTTAGCAACGTAGATTGGGAGCTGTTCCGATCGACCTCTGCTGACATAAATGAGTTTACTGAGGTGGTATTGAGTTACATTAACGTGCTAACGGATTCTATCGTTCCATCTGTTAAAATTTGTGACTTCCCTAACCAGAAGCCATGGGTGGATAGTGAAGTAAGAATGGCATTGAAGAAAAGAAACATCACTTATAAAACTGGCCTTATTTCAGGTGATATGTCAGATTACAAATCAGCAGCATATAGTTTAAGGAGAACTATAAAAGATGCAAAGTTACGTTATCGGGACAAGGTTGAAGCTGATTTCATGGAAGGTGATCCAGCATGTGTGTGGAAGGGGCTAAGAAACATCACTGGTTTTGGAACTAAATCCAAGTGACAAGTGTGAGTAAATCTCTTCCTGATGAACTTAATGCTTTTTTATACTCGCTTTGATGTTAATAGGCAAGAGGATCTTGTACAGACCGTGTGGGATGCTAGTGGGGATACACCTTCCTGCCTCTCTGAGGAAGATGTGTGCAATGTCTTTTTGAGAGCTTTTCTTTTAAGAACAGAAAAGCCTCTGGACCGGATGGCATCTCCAATAGGGTTCTGAAAACCTGCGCTGCTCAGCTGGCCCCTGTGTTTACCTACATCTTTAATGAATCGTTGGCTCAAGGAACAGTCCCAGCTTGCTTTAAGCAATCCATCATTGTTCCTGTGCCTAAAAATAAGAATCCATCATGCCTTAATGATTATCGCCCGGTGGCATTAACATCTACTGTGATGAAATGTTTTGAGAGGGAGGCTTGTAAAAAAACCTTATCTGCGCATCACTCCCAAGTTCATTCGATCCCCTCCAATTCGCCTACAAGGCTAACAGGTCAAGAGAGGACGCCATATCAAACCTCCTGCACACCACCTTAACTCACCTAGAGGAGGGACAGGGAAATTATGTGAGGATGCTGTTCATTGACTTTAGTTCAGCATTCAACACAATTGTGCCTTTAACCTTAGTCACAAAGATGAAGGCCCTGGGACTGAATGCCACATTATGTCACTGGATACACAACTTTCTCACCAACCGTCCACAAGTGGTTAGAGTGGCTGGTTTGACTTCTGAGACACTGACCATTAGCACAGGTGCACCACAAGGTTGCGTTTTGAGCCCCTTGCTTTACAACATCTACACGCATGACTGCAGAGCAAATAGTAGCCAAACTTCAATCATCAGGTGACACAGTGGTCATGGGACTTATTAGTAATAATAATGAGCAGGCCTATTTAGATCAGGTTGAGGAGGTGGCTCAGTGGTGTCAATCTAACAGCTTGACACTGAATGTCAGTAAAACCAAGGAAATTATAGTGGATTATAGGAGGCAGCAGAGCTACAGTTACACCCCACTTAAGATCACTGGGCAGCCTGTAGAAAAAGTTACCTGTTTTAAATACCTTGGTGTTCATATTACTGAAGATCTAACATGGACTGTTAACACCCAACATCTTCTAAAGAAGTCCAGACAACGACTATACTTCCTTCGTCAACTAAGGAAATTCAAGGTTTCAACGTCCATCTTAAAGGCCTTCTACACGTCAGCTGTTGAGAGTGTTATAACAAGTAGCATCATCACCTGGTATGGGACCACCACAGTCAGAGATTGTTCAGCTGAACGCACTATCAGAACTCATCTCCCTGCTCTCCAAGATATCTATTCAAGAAGAGTACTTCGTAGGGCCCGAAACATTTTGAAAGACTCCTCTCATCCCAATAACTGTTTGTTTATACCTCTAAAATCTGGAAGACGTCTATGTAGTCACAAGGCTAAAACTGAGAGACTCAGGAGAAGTTTTTATCCCCAAGCCATTCGAACTTTGAACACACACCTCAATGACTTTGGACATATTCACCCTCCAACACTCACATCTTACAACACAATACAAACAAACACACACACACACACACACACTCACACACACACACACACACACA